>JAPYZL010031119.1:0-17869 GCA_030522825.1 Platygaster orseoliae | reverse complement strand
AATCTTTGTTACATTTTTGAACACATTTTGTGCGTCGTGATTTCGTGAACAGATTGTACACATTGAGCACTTCTCTCTCGCAGGAACCAAAAACAACCTACGCGTAGTATATATGCCGCGCTCAACTTATACTACTGTCGACTCAGCCTGTCGTAATACTTCGGAAGTCGTATGGGCGCCTTTTTACCAGAAGCCTAAAGACATATTAGCACTCTAGTGGTGGCCATAGTTCTCTTCCCCCCCCCCTGATGCATATTAATGTCACTTCTGATGGTAAAGGGTTAGTTAAGCGCCTACATGGGGCGTGGCGACTACACGTTGACTATTGGCATTGAACGATAATAAAAATTGAACTTTCCACATAAATAAGTAGAATTTTTTTTTTTAATCTGATCAAAAATTTTGATCAGAAATTGATCTAGTCTGGAACATAACTTTGTTTCAAAAATCTGGGTAAAAATTTGATGCATTATGCAGACGTAGGTCGCATCAAAAATTGATCAATGACAATCAAAATCTTGCATCAAATCTGGGTTGAATCTGGAGGTATTTGGTTTTCCGGGATATAAGCACCACTGCAGAAACTGTGCTCTTATCTGTTTTTCCTATGTTTCCAAAGTATCGTTTGGAAACATAGAATTTAAAACAAAAGTAGTTGAACTTTAAGAATTTTCGTAAACGAAAATATCAAAACAAACACTCTATTGCTGTATTATTATGTATTATTATTTTCAAAATCGCGGATATACCGAAACTTGTAACCTTCTATGAGGATACAATCAACTCCCTTATTTGTTTTTGTATGAATAAACTCCATTATATCGCTATGTGCGTACAAACGTCCACGGCACGTCCAAAAATGATGCATTAATTAGGTACTCGTCAGTTCTCAAGTAGATATTGAACAGAGATGGAAAAAGCATCCTGAAAAAAAATCTCTTCAAATTCCTGACGCCGAAAACTGCAATGAAAAATCACTTTATTTTGCAAGAAGAATACCCAGATCTGGACAAAAAATGCTTTCCGCATCGATATTATTTTTTTTGCACCGTAATTCGCCGAAATCGAATATTTTCTGTTTTCTTGTTTTTGTGATAAAAAAAAAATGTTGAATAAACATAATCAACCACGCTAGTAATCGCGTCCATTCATTTAAAATGATTTAAAATCAAGCATGAAAGAATATTTTTCATCGATACACACTTTATTTGCGCCTAAATTTCATTTTTTGCAACGGTTTTCAGAGTCTCATCACAATCACGACATTACTTCTACGTCTTTGAAAACTTTCCTCGCAAAAATAATCTTGAAATCAGCCAAGTCGGCGACCCGGGTCAAGTTCAGTAAACCGCAAATCCACCGTTACCGTTGCGAGTTTAAAAAAAAACGCGTCATAACAATCTCCCCGTTTGGGCGAATTTCCCCCACTTCCCCACCTCGACTCGGCGACAAATTCATCGATTGCCCGAGCGCAATGAGTTTTTACTTTTACTCTGACACGCACTGACAGCCACTGTTTTTTAACGGATCGCGTTGCATTTTTTGTAGTAAACATTCGTTGCTATTCGCTCTACACTTCAAAAAGTCAGAGAAAGGACTTGAAAATATTCGCCAAATCTCGAAATTTCATGCACCCAAAGTAAATGGCTTTTTCCGCGAAGCGCAATGTACGGAACGTTCGGATCAGCTGTATTTTGTTCGACCTGGACAATACGCTCATCGAGACGCGGAAAGGAGACAGTTTAGCTTGTCAAAAGGTATTTTTTCAACCCTTTTCCTGCTTTCTTAAGCGAATTTCTCTACTTCATGTTTTTACTACCCTCCAAAACTGCACATTGCTGCACATGTACATGTACATACATACTCGCGCGCATGCAACCGGAAGTCACATGTTCTTGCAAGCAGACGACGTTTTATGTACGTTGCAGGTGTTTTTTTGCCATCATTCATGGGAATTTTGCGATTATTGATATTTGTGGCGTAGATTTGTGCCTTTTTGAAATCATGACGCATGACGTATGACGCGTTTGTGACGTGTACAATGATTGTCGCGTGTCGTTTTACGTCGTTACGTGTCACGTGATATTTGACATTGTTTGACATTCTTGACCTTCTCGAGATGGGCTGGTTTTCAGATTCAATAGAGCGAATGAGCGGGAGTTTTTGAAATTGTAGTAATAAAATGAGGTCTTTTCGTATATAGAAAACACCGAAAATTTCTATTTTCATGTTTTTTTTTGTGTTCAGCGTATACATGATATTCTTAAAGTAAAATATTAAAAATTTTCAGTACAGTTTTTGTAAAACTTTATAATTTACATGAATATCAAAAGTTTAAAGTTTTGTTACAATTAAATAAATAAAACAAATTATTTCTCAAAAAAGTTTCTTGAAATTGATTTGTTCGTGTAATGCCCTTTATAAATATATTATAGTAAAAGAAGCGATTTCTGAGTCAATGATACTTTATTATTTACGTCGTCGACATTTCCAACTCAATTCGCGACTTTTCCAAGACGCCTTGGTTTTAAATAAATTAGATACATTGTTGAAGATATTTTGTGTTATTTTTTGTAAATAAAGACATCTCAAATAAGGATAAAAATGAGCTGAAACGTCAACGACTTTCATAATAAAGTATAATTGTTATACTAATAAACAAAAAAATTTTTATGGATTACTCATAGATTTTTCCTTTTATAGATAATTCACAATATTATGAAATAAGAATAGTTTTTCGTCTCAGAATCTAACTTTTATTAAAATTATTTTTAAAAGTCAGTCTAATTTTACTGACAGTTTTTTCCAATTTGAAGGTGTTTTTTTACAGTTTTTAGAAATTATAAAAACTTTAAGAACAAAAGATTTTCAAAATTTTTATTATATCTTTATGTTGAATTAATTTTATTTTGATTGTTAAAAATTTTGTTTTTCAATAAAATTTTCAAAAAATGGTGGTCTTGAAGTTTTAAAGCTTTTGAAAGAATCTACTTACATAAACTTGTTAGATTTTTTGTTCAACTTACAAAAAGTTTTTAAGAAATGATGTAAAATAGTTATAATCATTTTTCATTAATTTAATAAAATTTAATAGACCTTTACTGGTCACTTATTAGTATTTTTCAAAATGTACGTTTTTATTTATAAATTTTTTCACCCTTCAGTTGTTGTCATTTTTTAAAGGTAAAAAGTTGAAGAGGAATTTCCTTCATTATTACATTCTACGAAGTAATCGTTGATCGAAATGAGTTATTTTTGAACAAATTAATTATTTTTTTAACATACTTGATATACTTTTTTTATCATTTTTCTTTCAAAAAAATTCTAGAAGTTTTAGATATTCATAAAAGATTTGAGATATTCATTTTGTTTTTTTTTTTATTTTTACATCATTGATTAATTTTTTAAATTATTAATTTATTATATTATATTTCAATGTTATATCATTTTTTATTAATATAATTTGAATACTATATATTAATATTATTTATATTATATCGTTTTCATACTATTCATTTTTATATTAGATATTCATTCGCTTTTTTTAGATATGTATAAAAGTTTTAGATATTCGTGAAAATTTATTATTGGAATAAAAAAGATTTTGATTTCAACTCAATGTTTTATTTCATTTTCATAGAAATATTTATATTACATAATGCTATGAGAATTTGAACTCCTTGCTCATATGATAGTTTCTGTAATTGTTACCAAGTCTCATCAAAGTTTCTTAAAATTTTAGACACGATGTAACATTTCATAAGCTTTAATTGACTTTCTTTTAACAACATTTTTTTTTTCGATTGATTTTATTTTTACTATTAGAATAAAATAATTCCATCATGCGTCGGACTAAATATGCATGTAAAAATTTGAGAAACAGTATAATATACCTTAGAAAAATTAAAATTTTTATTTTCTATTTTCGATTGTCCCTGTGACTTTTTTGGAGTATGTTATAATTTTAGAAACTGAAAGAATTTTTTATATATTAAAAAAGTCTTTCATTTGTAGTTTTCCACGATTTTAAATTTCTCAATATGTAATTTCTATTTTAAATCTACCAAAATAAAAATATATCATAATTTATAATTGTAATAAATATTTAATTCATATACAATAAAAAAAATCACAAGTAAATCAACATAAATGCATAAATATATAAAAACATATTCTACTTCTATTTTAAAACGAATCAAAATAGAATCCGGATGAGATGACTGGCATCGCGTCAAACTTTTCATAATCCGTCATAAATCAAAAACAGAATAAAATCACTTTCTCAAAACCACTTTTTCTTAATTTCACAGTAGATTTATTCAATAATTCATCAACTCCCAAAATACTTTCCTAAATATTTTTAAACCATCTCCATATTACCATACAAAAAAAGCCTATCTGGAATGTTGATGCGCAATAAAACTGCGCATTAGCCCGATAAAAAACAACTGTTTCCGCTGTCGCCCACGCCGGTTTGTTTACAGTATAAACAAAGTCAAAAAATTCACTCGCTCGTGAAATCACCGAATCGCTATCATCGATTTTTCACGATAATCGACATAATCAACGTAAACACCTCGATCTCTCAAGTTCAGCCGACGCCGCTCGATCGCCGCAACCTAACCTACAAGACGTACTATTTACGTACGTACATAAAAATCGCTTGAGATTTTTCTCTCGGTCGCGATAAATTCCTCAAGCATCCGAGCGCAATTACGCGGGGCGATGTCCCTCGTCGACTCTCGTTTCATTCTGGAAGTTGGTCTTTAAAGTGCGTATAAATAGACTCTCCTCCTGGCATGTAACGCGAGCCGTTGCCCGATATAGCGTTTCCTCTCGCCGGGTTATTTCGGTCGTGGTTAACGCGACGCTAACTCAGATCGCGTTTTGCGCTTAGCCCACTCGTTCGTACTGAATTCTATCTTGAAAAAGCGGTGATTTTCGAGGTTACCCTTCAAAAAAGAAGAAAAGAAAGAGAAAATCGTCGATTAAATCACGCCCGAACGAACCCCGAGATTTCCGCACAAAGGGCAAGGCCTCGCGGGAGCGATGCCAGTTGGCTCGTCGTAACGTCAGTGTGCGCGTCGCCATGCCGTGCCATAGTTTGTGAGTCCAGTCATTAATTCAATTTCCCCGCAGAAGCAACCATGTCGAGTGTGACGGGCGACGCCGGGATCCCGGAACCGGTGAAAAAGTGCATCATGATCCTGAGGGCTGCGAGCAATGACTCGGAAAGGTTCGCCGCGTTGTTCATGGTGACCAAGTTGATAAACGCCGCCGAGTGCACGTCGAAAATCAAGCAGATGCTGTTCGAGGCCATCGGGCCCAAGTTTTTGAGCAAACTTCTGTCCCCGAAGGAGGTTCCTATGGATTGCCCGCCCCAGGTGTACAAGTCAGTGGCCCTGTCGGTGCTGTCGGCGTTTTGTGGGGAGGAGGAGCTAGCGGTGCATCCGGATATGGTGGTCCACGTGCCGGCGTTGTTGGAGATAGTGTCCCAAGCGGACGAAGATGCCCCAGATGATACCCTCATCATCGTCAGCGAGGCCTACATGTGCTTGCAGAACATAGCGCAGTATCCGCCAGGTCGCGAGGCCTTGTACCAGCAGCAAGCCATACCGAAGATGTGCGAGATTTACTCGGAGAAGAGCTTCCAGACAGACGAGGCCCTCAATATTCTGGTTACCTTGGTCAATGCTTTTGGGCCTGAGTCCTGGGACACGAGCGACACGGCGCCGTTCCATGCGATCCTCAACAAAATTGCTCTAGACTACGAGACGGACCACACGGATCGTAAGTTTGAGCTTACATCGATATTGTTTGCCCTGCTGTCGTCGTGTAGGAAGGAGGTCGTAGAGGCGAGCGCGAGTGTGGAGTCCTGGCCCCAGAGTCTGTATAAGGGCCTCTTCGACATCCTAGGATCTAAGATCGGCAAGAAGCAGCGCGACCCAGCCTTGAAGCTCGTCTCTGTTGCGTTGGATGTTTTGGGCGCCGAGTGGGCTGTTGCGGATGAAGAGAAACCCCGTGTTTTTTTCCTGACTCTGATGCAGCTGACGACGATTGAGGTTCGCATGCAGCTCGACGACAAGGCCAACCTCAAGTCCATCATGCCCAACGCTGACCTTGTCACGTGCTGTTTCACGACCTTAGAGATCTGCCTGTCGTATATCGCCATGGACCAGCTGGAACTGGAGCAAAAGGAGAAGCAGTCTCTGTACACGGCGCTCAAGGGTGCTTTTTCCGCCATCATTGAGACACTGGCCAAGGTATCCAAGGCCAAAGAACCCGTGGAACTTAAGGAGAGGCTCTTCGTCTGCGCCCTTGTTCGTGTTCTCGCCGCCTGGCTTGCTCAAGAAACTTCGGCCATGCGCAACCAAGTTTACAAAATTCTCCCCTATGCCTTGACCATAGCCAACGACACATTCTACGCCCACAGGAACCGACGGCTCGCGGAGAAGAGCAAGGCTAAGAACGACGACGACGCCTCTTCTAGTAGACCCGTCAAGCACGACCCTCTCAGCCAGGTCGATATTCTACGCCTCCTTCTGCCTGCCCTCTGCCATCTCGCTGTCGAGGAGGACGCCAGGAGGACGATGCTTCAGCACAAACAGGACCAAGTCTTGTTCGAGTGTCTCTCGTACCATTGGACCATAGTACATTACAAAAAACCTCCCGTGCCACGCTCCGAGCGCCTCAAAGCCCTCAACGAGCCGCAAAAGGAGCTTGAGCCTCATATCTTGGAGGAGATGAAGGACTCGAGGGCAGCCTGCATATCCCTTTGCAACATCCTCATGAACATCACCGTCCTCGAGGCCAAACTCGTCGAGAACTCGCCAACTTTTATTTCTATCCTGAAATTCATCATGAGTTCCTTGCCCGAGCTGAAACAGGTGCCGGAGAATATTTCTCTTCACGGACATTTGGCCATTTTGGGACTTTTGCTGCTGAAGCAGCAGGCTAAGAAAGTGAACAAGAACGACTTTTCCCTCTGCTCTTACATCCAGGCCACCATACGCTTTTTGTGGGATGCCTTCGTTGTGGACGAGTGCAACGACCCCACGGAACTCGTCGTCGCCATGTCCTACAAGGAGCACTGGGACTGTATCAAGGAATTGTGGTTCCTGGGAATGCAGACGATGCCTGGTGTCCTCGAGATGGTTCCTTGGTTCTCTGAGTTCGTCCTGGAATGCGGCTGGGCTCAGGGTATCATTTCCATGTTGAAGAAGGTCAAGGTTGGGAGCTTGGAGCAGCCCGTGAAAGCCGCGTATCAAGATTTCCTCGTCAGCCTTGTAAAGACTAATGAAAACGTGGCTGGTGTTTTGAAAAAAGAAGGCGCCCTGGGTGTATGTCAAAAACATCGGTTAATGGAACTCGGAAAAGTTTTGTTTGGGGATTAAATCACAATTAAAATTTGTGTTTTGTTGAAATAACAAGTGTAGGTTCGAGGCTTTTTTTATTTTGAATTGAAGCCTTTGAAATTTCACAAGTTTCTTTTTTTATTTTGATCTCTGAGAAAAGTTGTTTGTGTTTTTACTCGAGTATGCAGTTTTTTGATACTTTTCCAAAGAAGAGTTGTTTAATTTGTAACTTGGTATATATTTTTTGGAACGCAGCAAAGGTGTTTGCCTAAAATAACAAGAGTATTTCCTCATTCGCAAATTTGTTTTTCTTTTTTAATGATTTGTTATTCAGCAAAACATGAACAAACTCGTTAATGTTCTCAGTCAAACAAAAACGGGTAAACATATTTCTCAATTTTTCGAAAACGTTTTCTCCTGCATTTATGTAAGTTTTTTGGTTGGAGAACATTTGTACCGTGCAATTATTGATTATTGGACTTGGTTTTATGTAAACAAAATATTTGAAAAAAGGCTGAGATTAAATTCGAATACTTTTGTACATAACTTTTGGGTTTTTATTGGAGACCCTTGGTCCTCGTTTACTAAGCACTACTCGAAAGTAGAAATCAGATTTTGCACAACTCATTTTGTTGTGATTGCAGCGTCCACGGGGGACTGTTCGAGAGTCCGATAAAAGGCTTGACTTCATTCCTAGATTTTTCATTCCTGCGTTTGATGGTAATCATTAACACAACTTGGTGTTCTATTTCGCAATTCCTATCTTTTCCATTTTTAACCAGCAACTTAGATCGTTTTCCTTCATGAAATTTTCACGAATTATGTTTGTCCTATTTTCAGCATTCAATAATGAGAAAAAAACAATATTAATCAACTGTTGAGAAATGAAATTTGGACGCGTTTCTTTTTGTTCTGTTTGAATGTTTTTGGTTCTGAAAATTCTGAGCTGCTGAATTCTTGATTCTTCTGATTTATTCATGTCCTTGAATATAGGTAAGTAATTTAATAAATGTTATTTTTTGATACAATTTCGTCAGGTAGAAAAGGTTTTTGGAGATTTTATGAGTTTGAAAGTATTTTATTACAACTTATAATAATTATATATAAATTTTTCAAATAAATGAGATTATTTCATTTTTAAGTTGATCAAAAATGTAGTTATTCAGTAACTTTTTTACAATTAGATTTTTATTTCTGTTTTTGGAAAATTTTGTCCGATTTTAAATTTATTTTCTATTTTCGGAAATAAAAAAAATAACGTGAATAAATTTATGAATAGGAATTTTAAAAAAAGTTTAAAATATAATGAAAGTCGTTTTTCATAACAGAACCTTTGAGTTTTTGAATTCGTTTCTTTAAACTAGTATTTTTCAAAATGTGGGTGTTAATTTACAAATTTTTATGCAGAAAATGTTGATGTTTATTTTTAACTATGTACTTACAATAGAAATCGCAGTTGATAACCTTACAAATCTAGTAATTTTATTTTGAAAATTTTTTAACATACCTTGAACGTATTATTTATTTTTTTCAATAGATTGAATAAAAAAAATATATTTTCGAATTCGAAAAACAAAATTTTGTAAACAATATTTGGAAAATTGGGAACAACACATTTTTATTACATTTTTTCAGTTATACGTTCATAGATTTTATAACTCAAATTATTGTCAATTTCAAAAATTTTTTAAAATTGGAATAAATGTGAAGATTTCTGACTTTTCACTTTTGAATTGATCTTTATTTTCAAAACGATAAAATATATACAATATATAATTACTAGAATAATTAAAATTTTTTTTAATTACAAAACGTACATATTTTATAATAGAAACAAGCGATGTATTTAGAAAAAAAATTTTTTTCTGTATAACTGGACATTTATTCATAAATTTTGAATGTACATTGAATTTAGGAAGTCAATAAAATAAATAATGTTAAACTAAAAATTTTCGAAGTTTGCTCACAAACTTGTTTTGAAAACTTCTTTTTTTAATATACAATTACTTCTTTTACAGTGTTTCGTAAAGTAACTTGATAAATATTTTTTAAAGAATTCTCAGCCTTGTAAAAACTTAATAAAATTTTTTGAAATAAAGGTGTTATTGAAAGTTATTAATTCTATAATAATTATTAATAATTAAAGTTATCAAATAAAATTGTAAATATTAAATATAATTAATAATATTTTTGAAAGTTATTAATATTATTATAATCAAACATAATTAATAATGTTATTGAAAGGTATTGAAAGTTATTATTATTATTATTATTATTATTATTATTATTATTATTATTATTATTATTATTATTTTAATTATAATTATAATAACAATTTTTAGTAAAGTAACTTAATAAATATTTTTTAAAGAAGTCTCAGCCTTGTAAAAACTTGATAGAATTTTTTGAAATAAAGGTGTTGATAAAAGTTATTAATAAGAGTTACTTGATTTCCATATGCCTACAGTAATTTTCATGAAGAAGTTTATTAAATGTAATGTTCTTGTGTATTAGCATAATATATTACTTTTAAGATTTTATAGAATAATTAAGTATTTCAATATACTTTCTGCTGAATTTACTTTTTTGATTTTTTAATTTTCTTTTTCCTCTATATCCAGTTAAAATATATACGAAAAATCTAAAATTACCAAAATATGTATTTCATTTAAAAAAAGTCGAAATATGTAACGCGCCGCGAGAAAATGTCCCTTATGCCCCTCTTGCATAAGGCACCTTTTCTCGCAACGCGTAAAATACTTTTTTAAAGAGGACAATTTCAGTCTCAGAATCATTCATCCGTTACTTTTTACTGATAAAAACTATCGCAAAATGACTTGCGTAGATCAATATTGTTTTTCACTCATAAAATGATAACAAATAATTGCCCAAATTCGCCATAGCTCGAACCGTCAACATTGGTTTTGTGTTTCTTATCCTTCACAGCTTTCGGAAGAGCTGGCGCAGACTGGGGTTGGCGCGGAACGTGCGAATGCGATAAGTATGTCTTATTTGAAGGAATTTCGAAAATGCCCGGATAATGGGAGTGACCTCGACGCGTATCGAGAATCGTTGTGGGCGAAACAGCTCGGCGAAGACCTGCATCACATGGCCAAGGATTTGTACAATAGATGGCTTTATTTGCGTTATTATTACATCAACCAATTGCTCGAAGAAAGTAACACCGTTACGTTTCTTCGGCAATTGCGGAAAAAGTACAGTATAGGTGTCATTACGAACGGTCCCACGAACAGCCAGTGGGAGAAATTGAAACAACTTTCTTTGGAGCGATGCTTCGACGTCATCATCGTGTCCGGCGATTCTTGCTTCGAAAAACCGCAGCCGGAAATATTTAAGGAAGCTTGCGTTTGTCTTGGAGTTGATCCTGGGTCTTGCATTATGGTCGGGGATAATCTGCATACGGATATTAAAGGTGTGTTTGGGCGAGTTTTGTCAGATTGCTGTCCACCCGTACGGAAAAAATACTCAACTTTTTTGGAATGAAATTCGAGTTGAGGATATGTTATGGGCGTAGGCGAAAAATGGGGAGGAGGGGTTGTTGATTCTTATAAAGACCTTATAAAATTAGTATAAAAAAACTTTGTAACAAAATTTTTTTTTTAATTCTATTTTTCGCAGAAATTTTTATACAAATATTTTTTTAATACAACTTTTACAAGAATTACTTTCTTATAAAAAGACATTTCTTATAAAAAAAACTTTTAAAATTTGAAAATTTTTTATAAGATTGAAAAATTATTTATAAAAATATGAAATTTCATAAAAAAAGTTTGAGGCTCAATATTTTTATATAAAAAATGTACATTTTTTTGTAAAACTGTCTCCCTTTTTTATAGAAAAACATTTTTAAAAGGTTTTTTATAAGGTCACTTATTAAAAAAATTTTTTGTTTTAAAAATTTTCTAAGGTTGATTTTATAAAAAACAGGATTCTTATAAAAAATTTTGTCATTTCTTATAAAAATCAAAATCACTAGGGAAAGAAATGTCTTGATGTTATTTTATTTAAATCCATGAAAATATTTAAAAAAATTTTAGATCGTCGAATTTCAGAAAGCTAAATAAAAAATCCTAATATCAGAAAACCAAGTTGTAAACATTTTTTGATAAATTTTTATATTTATTATATACATGACATGTATTAATATTTAATAATATCTGCATAATAATAATATAAAATATATAAATTTTATTATAAAATGATAGATAATTTTTTTTTGTACGCATTTCAAGTTGTGCATATAGTAAGGAAACATGAAAAATACCGAGTGTATTAGAAAAAGGCAAAATTCTAAGCTCAGTGACTAGAAAATAACAAAAAACAAGTTTTATTATATTGAATACGTATATGAAAAATGTTCGGCTCTGGACTACAAATTTAATGTAATTTTGAATCTCCGAAATTCGTAAAATCGAAAAATATTATTACCGAAACCGGATTGTCTAGGATAAGAAATCATAAAATTTTAAAAGATATATATTTTTTATATAAATTTAATTTTTAATTTTTATATGATTATTATTATAATTTAATTATAGTATTTATATTATCATTAAATTCCTTAAATTATAATATAATATATACTATTTAATTATAATAATCATATTTTATATAAATTTTTATTTATCATTTAAAATTTATTTATAAATACTAAGAGTATTAGAAAAAGACAATTCTAAGCTTAGTGACTTGAAAATCACAAAAATCAAGTTTTATTATATTGAATACGCATATGAAAAATGTTCAATTCTGGACTACAAAATTTACATAACTTTGAAACTCCAAAATTCGTAAAATCGAAAAATATTATTACCGAAACAAGATTGTCAGAGATTAAAAATCATGAAATCCCAAAAGAAATATATTTTTTAAGTATTTCAGGAATTTATGTATTTTTGTAGTATTTTTTGGTATTTTTATAGATTTCTAGAATTCAATGCTAAAATATAAAAATTTATAACGATTTTGGGTTTCTAGTATTTTTACATATTTCTAATTTATTTGTAGATTGCTGTATAGATTTCTATAATTTGATGCTCCAGAATTTCAAGTTTTATAGATCGTACGTATTTTTTCAGATTTTTTAGAAAACAGATCTTTATAGAATTCCATTACTTTGAGTATTTTTGCAAATTTTGTTTATATATTTCGAAATACTTTTTGGTATTTTTATGAATTTCTGTCTAAATTCTAGAATTCGAAGCTCCAGAGTTTCAAGTTTCTTAGATGTTCAACATTTTCGTATTATGTATTCTAGTTCTTTTTATTGATCACTGTGTTAAAATAATTTCTCAAATTTATTTTTTCTACGTTACCCTAGCCAAACATTTATAATTATAATGTTTTTGAAGTCAGGATTGTTGTTATTTTTGAATTAATGAAATCATGAATCTTAAATTTTGTCAAAATTTGAAAACTTACAAAAAACCATTTTTTATGTCCTCGAGGTCTCAGAAAGTAAATTTTTGATGATACTAACCCATTTTATTATTTTTTTTTCTCACTTTTATTTATAACTTCATTTTTAAAAACCTTTATTTTGAAGTCAACGTATTATTTTGTTATTGTTTGTATTTTCATTGATTTTCATGTTCATTATTCCTATTTTTTTATTTGTTAAAACTCCCCCCCCCCGCCTCCCTGCCTATGCGCCTGGTATATGCTTGCACTAAACTAGATTTGAATTAAAAATTTGACATTGAAGTCATGTGATATTAATAGTTGTTTATTATTATTAGTTTATTTATTTTAATTATTATAGTTGAATTTTTTTCCGTACGAGCAGTGTTGCTCTATTCTATTAATTCCTCAGAGTTTAAAAACTGATTCATTCATTGTGTGATTCATTTTTTGATATTTTTTTGCAAACGATTTCAATATTGATGAAAACCTCATTGTTTATAATAAATAGAAATATCTATTTTCATTAAAAAATTTTTTTACTTTCTGTGAAATGAAGATAAGGCATTTATTTTATCGTTCAAGCAGATGATTTTTTCGACATTCATTTTTTGGACATGAAGAGTAATGCAATGCGAAGGTGGAAAAAAGAGTACTGAAACTCATTGCTTTCATTTTTTTTTACGACCAAGCATAAAAAATAGTTCACAGGTAGAATACAACCCAAAATTTTCCACTGAAAAATTTGGGATTAAGTATAGAAGACCGGAAAGTCATTTTAGGAGCAATTTGTTGGAGGTAAGTTTCTCCCTTTTAAAAATTTAGTTATGAAAATTTAACGTTGAATTTTCATAGACGAAATTTGAATTTCACGATTTTAACAGCAGAATTTGAGTTTTCTTTTCAGATAATATTTTTTTATTCAATGCCATGTGGAAAAGGCCACTTTTCCACACACTGTTGAATAAAATATAGTCCTTGACTAGTGTGGGACAATTTTTTTAACCCATCTGATTACAACGCTCAGATTAAAAAAAAAGAATTTTCTACACTAGTGAAGAAATATACTATTCCTAGATTGTTCAATTTTTCTGTATAGTATACATATATATTTTCACTCATTGCCTAGTATGAATAGACTTCAAACTTTCACAGTCCATGACAATTGAAATCATAATTATAACTTTGGTGATTCATTATTATTAATTATTAATTATTACTATACCTACTATCGAATATTTTGTCATACTCTCATTTCCCAATATACACATCAAAATAAAAAAACCATTGCCTCAACTCAGATTTTTCACATCCCTTTCCCTCAAATTCAGGTATTCTAGAATTCAGGCTTTCCAATTCTACCTTTCTAAAAATTCGAATTCCATTTTAAAAGAAGTTTCCAATAACTTATATCGAAATTTTTTCAGGTGGCATCAGGGCTGGTTTTGCCGGAACGGTTTGGAAACCTCTGAACGAAAAGCACCGTTTATCGAGCAACGACCCCAAGCCAGATTGGACAATCAAAGAAATCACGGACTTATCAGGAATCCTGAACCGCGGCCCAAATGCGCCTGAACTCGAAGATACCTGCTCCAACGCGTCTGATGGCTCATAATAGGAACGCCATTTTTTTGCCCCCGTTACCAATGAATCCACAAGGAAGGAATTGAATTTTCTTTTTGGTTTGGGATGAAATCTGGTAGTGAAGGGGGGAAGAGGGTGGGGGGGGGGGGGTGGATGCAAACGTTGACGCGCGAACGAAGATGTAAATTACGAATTTGCATTCGACTCGGGTGACGTTCGGCGATGACGAAAACTTGTACCGAGACACAGAAAAGCGTCGATTTAATCAAGGACCGAATGGAAAATGTTGTTTGTCCCACGATCGATTCCGGTGGTGGAATTGGCGTTGAATAAATCGAGGTTTCTCTGCAATTGACTGCAACGCACTGAATTACCTCGTCGTTAACACAATGCGATTCTCGTGAAAAGGAATTCGCTTGTACATTGAACTGTACATAGAAGAATGTATAAAATTCATAAGGATATATTTTTTCACTTGGCGTTCCTGTCAATCCTGAGCTCAGAGAAAGGCTTTGTCGAGGCCTTTTTAAGGACTCGACAAAGTGACGAATTCTTATTTCCCAAGGGCGTGGGGAAAATACGTATTTTCTGCACTGTTGTCATATTTCAAAACGCACTTTTTCCCACGTTACAGGAAAAGTTGGCGAGTTGTGTATTGTAATTTTTGAATGAATGATGGTCTGAAGTTTCGGACTTGGTTTCGGAATCTTGCATTCGTTGGAAAATTATGGTTATGCTGGCTGCGAATCGTTTTCTGGGCATTTAAAAGGAGCTGTTACATTTTGGGCGATGCAAAGTGGTCTGAAACGCCCAAAAACCTGGCCAAAAATGAAGATGTTGGTGAAACGACTTGAAATTTTGTAGGCAATAGTTTTGAGAGCCAGGAAATTTAAATTTGACAAAAAAAATGGCGAATCCAAAATGGCGGACAGATTTTTAGAAAAATGACGTCAGATTGGCAATTATATGTTTTCTGGGATTTTTTGAGCCGAAAATTTCGAAATTGAAGTGAGATTGTACGAAAAAAAATGATAAATTCTGAATTATGGATTGATTTTTCAAAAAATGACGTCACGCAGAGAAAATCCGTAAGGCTTACGACTATCGAAACTTAAGGGTTTTCATGTTAAGATATTGAAATCAGATGATTTTCTCGATAGTAAACATATGCCAATTGTGAATGATGGACTCACTTAAAGAGAAAGTGCATTTCTGAAAAAATATTTTATTATCAGTAAGACATAAAAAACTAACAGAGACATTTTGGAAACTACTATGTTTTATTTCATTTTTATCATTTCGTTCGTGTTGCAAAAATATATTCTTCTTTTTCATGAAGCTTTATGAATTCACTATTACGTTTCATCAGTGCAAGGTGATTCTGGGTCAACATCTTCAATTGTTGGTAAACAGGCTTGGGACGACATTAGCAATTCTAGTACTTTCGGACTGAGAGATTCAATTGTTTTCGGCCGCATTTTTTTGAAGCTGGATATCACTGAATCCGAAGATACCAGTAGCCTTTTGAAAACATAATTAATAATTTGCACTTTAACGAGATTTTAATCGCGCTGGCGATTAATTCTAGGGAATTTCTGGGGAACTCATGACTTAACCCTAGAAATTCCCTAGATTTCCCTATAAATTCCCTATTCCAACAGAAAGGTACCCGCCATCGCGCTAACCTGCAGGGACCTGTGGGTCCAATAGGCCCTAGTCTGTTGACATTCGCGCGCTCGGAAAAAAATTCATAGGAACAAATGGGGCAAAAAGGAGCAATTTTTTCTTCATGATTCTTTATCTATAGACTTTTATCTTTATGATTCAAATGAGATTGTCACCAATGGTCACCAATAAAAAAAATGCGCAATGTTTTTTGAAAAGTTTTTCGCCAGGTTACATTTTCTGACACAAGCGGTTTCAAATCAGCCAATATCAATATAATGCATGCATTTCTGGCAAACAAAATAAAAAATTCCATGTACGTACCTCCAACAACAGTTTCCATGTCGCAAGTTGCAAATGAAACTTTTCCATGAAACAAAATACCAATTTTTACTGAGCTCGAATTTCTGATGTTTTGGGAAATCTCGGGAGAAAGTAAAAACAGCTGACTTTGAGATGTTCGGAAAACTAGTAGAGTCATGGTAGTGCTCTACATTTTCAGCTTTTCGTATATAAATAGGTCTTCAACAAAATACCATATACGACATGTAAAAAAAAAATTTTTCGATTTTCGGTTTTTGGCCAGCTTTTTAGGCGTTTCATACCACTGTACGATGCAAGAAAGTTTATAGTCGAATGCAGTCTTGTCAATAAAGGTATGATTTATTTGAAAATGGTTTGTTTGAATTATTGACTGCTTTTCCTGAATCAGGATCGTTTATCCATAGAAAAAATTGATTGATTAATTAATTCTTTGATAAAAATAAATTTTTATAATTTTTTTTAATTGATAAAAAATTTTTTAAAAATATTTTCTATTTAAATATTTTTTAATTATAAATTATTAAAAATATATAAATTAAATTATTATATATAAATCAGATAGAAAATAAGTGAAATAAAATTGAAATAAATTATCTAAAAATATTTTTAAATATTTTAGTAAATTTTCTAATTGATAGAAAATTAATTTTTTTAATTGATAAAAATGAATTTTTCAAATAAATTACTAGTAGTTATCGCTCGGTGAAGAATGTTAAAATTCGATAACTCCGAGACAAATGTTTGATTTTCTGAAAATTCCTTTTTATTTAGCTTTCGGTGCTAGTTTTGCACCCTTTTCAGAATACTTACAAAAACAAAAAAATTATAAAAGTTCAAAAAATATAAATAGAAACGTCGTCAAAAATGATAAAAAAAATTACAATAAATCTGATATATAACGTCATAGTTCGCAATCCACTAAATACATAATATCAAAAGCTCTGAAAGAGATACGGGTATTATAAAAATTTGTGAAAAAATATAATTACAAATAAACAACGATTAAAAAAAAAATATTTAATAAATTTAATAAATTTTAATGGTTTTTTTTTCATTAAAAAATTTTTTTTTAATTTGAATAAATTTTTAACAAATAAGTAAAAAATTTGGAGTTCGTCAATAAAAGTTATCTATTCCATAATTTAACTGATAACTTGGAGCCAATTTTTTTTTATGTTTTTTTTTTTATGTTTTTAAAAATCAAACACCATTAAAGTATTGTTCAATTATTTTTAATAACATATCAATAAATTTTGAAAATGTTTAATAAAATAAATATTTAAAAAACTTAATAAATTTGAATATATATTTTTTTTATTATTTTTTTTTTTTTGAATAAATTTTTAACAAATAAGTAAAAAATTTGGAGTTCGTTAATAAAAGTTATCTATTCCATAATTTAACTGATAACTTGGAGCCAATTTTTTTTATGTTTTTAAAAATCAAACACCATTAAAGTATTGTTCAATTATTTTTAATAACATATCAATAAATTTTGAAAATGTTTAATAAAATAAATA
>JAPYZL010031104.1:0-17899 GCA_030522825.1 Platygaster orseoliae | reverse complement strand
ATATCAGCCCGAACGCCCAATATGCCCAATATGCCCAAGAGAGCAAAAACGAGACGCACAACGATGAGCGAAAAAACGCACTGCGTGGAGTTGAGAGCCATAGAACACTAAACACTTATTCCACTTTTGCCCTCAGCGAATTCTAGCGCACCTCTAAACTCAACTTTCTGCAGCTCGTTCTTGCGCTGTGAATATTCCATCTGTATTTTGCCCAGTAGCTTTAAGCGTCTGACTTTTGCTTTAAGCCCGTCAAATAATGTTCAGAAAATATAGAAATAGTAATGACAGTGAAAATCAATTCTTCTCTGAAAATTTCCTGTGATTTCATGGAAAATCATTTATTTATAATAAATTAAATAATTTCAATCACATAAATTTAATGAATATATTTGATTAACTAGGTTTTTATTCTCAATGTTCTTGTTTTTTAATTTTTGGCCTCCACCCCTGGCGAGCTATTTTATTCGTGACTGGACGTGAATGATTGTCAAGTTCGTTGCCGGATGAGTCCCGGGACTGGTCAAAAATGCGTAATCGCGGCTCGGTGTAACGCCGGGCGTCATAAATTCACGTCGCGATATAAATCAAGGGCGCTGCGAGTGACGGTGACGTGTAACCTGGCATTATCCGAGCAGGAAGTCGGCTGCTTTTTTTCCCACAAGGAAAACGCGAGAGCGAGAGCGTTTTCAAAAATTTCCTCGACCACTTTTACTACCCTCAATTTCCGTCTGTCACATAAAACCCGTGCGATTTCGTGAAATATGATTTTCGAGTAACGACTCGAGATGTCGCGCTTCCTCGTGACTGTCGTGTGACCGTCACGTCAACGAGAATTCCTCACGTGATGTATGGAAATTTATTTAGTTTGCAGACGAAACATTGATTTTTGTGAATAATCATTTGTTGTTATTATTGCAAATGCACTGCTATTTAAAAAAATTAAATTTTCTGTTTTGCTCATTTTCGAGTGTCGTAACATATTTTCAAATTCAAGAGGTATATTAAAATTTAACGATGTCGTTGTTTTTACGTCCGCCGAGAGTTGATATTCCACGGTGCAACAACTTGGCAAAACAGCGTTGTCTAAATGAAGAGGGATGACACATTGCGATCGCGAGGCGGGTTCCATTTATCTGTATTATTACTTGGCCAAGTACGCCGAACAGTTGGCTAACTATGATTAAATATAATTGAGACGAAAATTTTGCAACGGCGAAACGCCGCGATTTTCATCCGGGAATCAATTTACTCCGTTCGATGGGACAAAAATTGCGATACAAGCCCAGCGCAATTAATCGCGTAATTTATCGCCGCCGTGGCTGTGTTTCTTTGATAACAAACAAGCGCTCGTTCCGAGTCGTTGCGAGAGATGAAATATCATCTGTCATTATTAGGATTTTTGTCATTTTTATGCACGATTCATGGATTTATGCTTATATGAGGAAAATTCATTGTTTCGTGTAGAAACGAAGTGATAAAAATGTAAGGAAAATATTAGGAAAATTTATTAAAAAAAGGTCATGCATAAAAATGATGATTATTGATAATGAAAATAAACGGTAATTATCAAAAATGTACTTACTGAAGTTTGGAGTAGTAAAATAAATTGTTTGTACTTTTTAAATGCATAATTTCGTCATTTTTATGTACGAATCATGGATTTATGCGTACGAGGAAAATTCATTGTTTAATGTAGAAAAGAAAAAAGAAAATATATGAAAAATATTGGGAAAATTAACTGAACAACTGTCATGCATAAAAAAAACTATGAAAACGAAATGATGCATAAAAAGGTAAAATATTTATAATAAAGATGAATGGAAATAATCAAAAATTTACTCACTGAAATTCATAATGGTGAAAAAGTTTTTTTTTATATTTTAAAATATGTAACTTGGTCATTTTTTGTGCAATTCATAGATTTATGCCTGCAGGGAAAATTAATTATTTCGTGTTGAAAAGAAGTAATGAAAATTCATCGAAAATATTGGGAAAACTAACTGGAAATATATCATGTATGAAAAAAATTATAATAAGAAAATAACGAATAAAAATGATAATTATTTACAAAGAAAATAAATTGAAATTATTGAAAATTTACTGACTGAAGTTTGGAGTGGCAAAAAATTTTTTTTTCGATTTTTCGAAATGTGCAACTTGGTCATTTTTTGTAGAATTCATGGATTTATGCCTGCAGGAAAAATTCATTAATTCGTACACGCAGAAAAACTTTTTGTACATTTTATCGAAGCGGCGGGTAGAATTTACCAAACTTTTGGCGAAGTGGTGATAATTTCCAACATTAGTAAAGTTTGGTAAAATGAAGGTATCGGGGGTAACGGGTATATTTGGCATTAACTACCAAACAGTTTGAAAAAAAATACCAAACAGTTTGACAAAGAAAAAAAAATTCTTCCACTCAGGACTTAACTTAACAGCCACCAGAACTCAATGAACAAAAGTACGAGCGTAATAACGGGATCGATTCGTCAGTAACTGCCGCCGCGACGAGATGATAATCGGATGATTAATTATCCTCCGATATCGAGCTATAACTTATTCAACGAAATAATTACACGCCGCGCGGCATATTTGCCGCGAAAATCGCGAAATGATTTACAAACAGGGGACAACCGAAAATTATTGAGCCGAATAAATAATTAATCGCCAACAACGCCGCGCCGGAAATTTATTCAAATCCACTTACAACCCGCGCCCATTAATTACCCTTACTCTCCCATTTATCCTTTTTTCCTTTCATCATCCTCTCACTGATTGTTGTTATAATCGATTGTCCATCACGATCCGATTGTTATTTGCCTTGCAGATTTTCATGAAACAACGTTACACGTTTCGCGATTCACTTTTGTAGTATATGTGATGATGCAATTTTATCATCGGGGGTGAGAGAGACGCTTGTTCGAGAAAATAGATTATTATTCATAAGCTCGAATTAGACGTCGAGAAGAAAATAATTGGCGTTGAGGTTGGGGAGAATGTGCATTCTAATCACGGAAGATGCGTAATTAATTCGAAATTAACGCTTACCTGATCGGCCATGTTGTAACCGTTGTGATGGTATGACGAAAGGTGATGCTGCGATACGCTCAGAGACAGGTCGAGATTGTCGCTCCTCTGAAACAACAATTAAATCACCTCATGTAATTTATATACCGAGAGATTATCCATTATTATGGAAAATCGTGTGTAGAATTTTATGAGGAATCGTGCAGCAAGAATTATGTACAATTTTTTTTTTAATTATATTTAAAAAACACGTTCTTAATTTATTGATTTTCCGTTCATCGATGTCTCCGAGCCGATAAACGACATACATTAAAAAAAACCCTATCAAAAAAAAGTCACTTCAACCCCCATCCAAGCCAAATAACCCCATAAAGTACGTCAAATTCTTTCCACCCTTTTTTGACGAACGACGAAAAGCGATTGCCCTCGACCGGCCGTTTTAAGGCCGTCCCCGAAGAACTGTAAAACCCAACAATCGCCGATCGAGCCCTGAAATTATTGCCCAACGCCAACTTATACTTTCCCGTTCCCGTGGGGTTATGGCGAAATCGTTTTCTCCGCTCCAATTCTGTTTTCGCAAGAGCGCACTCGCGCAATGGCTCATTGAAAGCGAGTATCATTAAAATAAATACACCGCGGGTCACAAAGGGACGTAATTAAACGATCACGCGATACTTCTGCGAAAGGGGGGGGGGCAAAGAAAGCAAAAGAAAACAGGTAAAAATGTCGCGAAACGATTTTCAATTCAGCTCGAATGAAGACCCCGTCGGGGGATTTAAAAAACAAAAAAAGCGGTCGTCGTAAAACGTCGCGTATGTCAATTTTTACCGACCGATAATTAAGGTAATTGTGGCATTAATGTCTTGGTGCGCGAAATTTATGGCGTATACCATCGCGCATTGCCAACGACGCCTTGTTCGAAGGCACACTCGGTACAATTACTCGCTACAAATGCTGTATATCCGTTTTCATCGCGAGCACCGATCAACTTCCCCCTTTTCCCCCTGCCCCCCTCTGAATGACTATAATCGACCGATCGTTTTACATTACTTCCAAGAGTTAAGGAACGCGTTTACTTGTTTTGCGAAAGTCGCGTCGCAGCTCTTTTGTTTTGTTCCTCTTTCGCGTGGAAAAATCGGTGCAATTGAAAGAGATGGATGAACCTTTCGAGAAAAAAAATGCGACCATGAGTCGTAATTTCAGTTGGAGCTTGGGGTTTTTGTAATTTATTGCGATGGTCGATGTTTATGTTTGATTTGTTTTTCTCGTGAATTTTTTCATGAAACTCAAGTATCAAATTATATTGTTATGGTTATTATAATTCATGAACATTAGAATAACAAAAATTTTAGCAGAAATTAATTTCGGTTCACCACGGATCGATATCACTTTCAAGTATAAGTGAAGTGATTCCGCAGCATGCCTATAACCGCGGGAAATGAATACGCTGGACCGCAATGGCGCGTCCATTATCAAAGCTCGTCTTTCGAAATCCCGCAATTCGAATCATCGGCATTCGCGAGCTTTCGGATCCCAATGCTCGATCATTGCAGTGTTTTCATGCCGATCAAACCTCCCTGCATTTCGCTAACTTCCGTCCCGACCGAAACCCAAGGAATGCAGGAATTTCAAGATAATTCAAGAATACCCAGAGTCCCCTATACTTCTTAATCAGCCAAGAATCCACGTCAGGAGCGTAAACAGAAAAAATCTTCAGGAGAGCTTTTTTGAAAAAATACGTCCAATATATAAAAAAATGTACGAAACCCACCCATCAATTTTCAATTCCCAATTAAAACAAACTCAGACCTTCGAAAAACAGGCAAAACGATTCCTCCAACAATTTCCTGGTTGCCCGTCTAAGAGTTCAATTAAGCGCAATGACCAGCTGCCGAGCATTGTTATTTCGATGCGAATTCCATTTTCGAATCCGTACTTGTTTCACGCGCGAGCAAGAATCGAAGATGAGACCAGAAAAAAACGAAAGGGGACAACACGGCCACGTATTTACCGCTCCATCGAACCAGATTTTTAAATCTCCCTCCCCTCACTCTGCCCCCCTTCACCACCCTTACAGACCACCCCACTTGGGGTTTGTTTGCTTTGTTGATTCGTATTTGCCGGCGCCCCTTTTTTATTTTTAAAGCAAACTGCGACCCACGAAATGCTAACGAGCTCTTTCTCGCTGTAAATAAATTCGCCCGGAAAATGAGGGGCGATGAAAGCTTTTTCCGACACAATGAAGCGAAATGACGCCGCGGGATTGGCAATCTAAATAGGATCCAATTTTGGGGTGGAAAATTGAGTCCTGAGGGGTTGCATTTGGAAAAATGTTTTTTGTAAATTTTTATGAATAAGAGTAATCGTTTTTGGTGAGGAAAAAAAATTCCGTTTTCGACAGCTAATTACACCGCATTCCACCCCACGGAATTTCCATATTTTCCAAAAGGAATCACGTTTCCTCGCGTATCGGACGAACAAGGGAAAGGAAAATGTTTGAGATCCATGTTGGGAAAAGCCAATTTGCCCGCCAAGCGTTTTTCATTTCATCCCCAACTCTCTTATCTTAGATTGCAGACTCCCCAAATTACTACTCAGCTTTTGATCTCAAACCGGACTCCCCCCTCCCCCCTCCTCAAGAGAAAACTGTCGCCATTTGCGTTTCATCGTTTATTCATGCGAATTTTACAAGCAAACTCAAAAAAAACCTGCATCACTCAAACGCGTTTTTTCCGTGTTTGTTGGAAATTCATCAAGTAAAGTGGAGGGCATGATTAAAACGTTGCGCGATAATATTTCGCGAGTACGACGCCAATTGATACGCAGCGAAAAGCGCAGAGCTCGTTGAAATATGAAAAAAAAAAAAAACTTTTCCGAATAATAATTTTAATCAAAAAAAGTACGGGAAAGTGCCCTCGTATGCACTTGGAAATAAAATGTTTGCGAGACCATGAATGGTTCATCGAAGGGAATTTAATTAAAAAATCTTCATTGGCATGAAAGCGTAACGAAATTATTATTTTTTTCCCGGTCGAAACAAAGGGTGACGAATGGGAATGGTTGAAAAACAAGAAGATGAGAAATGTAAAAGGAATAAGAAAAATATTGAAACTGACGAGAGCTGTTGCAGTTGAATTAAAATGTAAATCCGGGATGCAGTTAAAAGTAAACCTGCGTAATCCTCGAGCGAAAAAAAAAATAATTGCTCGGTCGTTAAACTTTGTGAAATCGGCGAAAACGTCTGGAGATTTTTTTTTTTTTTTTTTTAATTTTTCCAAGCCTTTTGAATCTTTTCAGAGTACCTGAATTTCTCTGAAATTAAAAAATTGACTACATCAAACAAATCGTGCGCTGCTTGACTGTCAAATTTTGAAATCGTGCGAATCTAGCCCAGTCATTATTGACTTTGATGACTCGACGATTAAATTCTATCGCGGCTCGTCGCTAAACACGTTTCACCGAACCTTCAATCAACTTTGAAATAACATCGCTGTTTACCATTGGCTTATTCCAAACATGACATTATCAACAATCGCGAGACAAACGAAACAAAATTAACAATGAATACATCGAAATTCGTTTCCTTTTATTCAACTCATTTTTGTGCAATTTTAATTATAATACTCTGTGATTTTTTCGAATAATGATATAGCATTTAGAATGTGATGTATTTTAATACATTATTTCTTAATACTTTACAAACTCAAACTCTCAGTTATTCAATTTTCAATTAAAAAATAGAATCGACCTAATATCTCGTTGCAAAAAAAAAAAACTATAAAAAATATCGAGTCCATCATTCTACTTATTCCACTGTTTTCAGAATTATTCTTCGACCGTGAAAAAAAGACCTACAAAAAGTTTATTTTATTTCACAAGTATTTATGACCGAGAATAAATTTCTTTGTACGTTGTTCGGACGTTTACTATTATTTTTATCGCCACGTTGGAAAAGATAAATATTTGAAGGAACGTTTCGTAATAAATGCCGAGTATATTGAATTTTGTAGCGATATGTGATTTTTTTCGCTGTCGAATACAATCGGATCTTGGGCTCGAAAAGGGATCGTAAAATTCAGCACAGATGTTTCCAGGTTGTTTAATGTTTGCTTACATCGACGTGGTCGAAGAGCGAGGCACGACAGGTGCGCGCAATGAAAGCGACTGGACTTGCTGCGAGACTAATCGACTCTTTTTTTCGTATCCCGATTCTCCTCAACATTACGAAAAATCATTCGTCATTATTTTTTCCATGAATTTACACTTCGATCTCCGTATGTTACAGTTTATTTTCATTCAAAAATTATATGTTTTTATCTTCAACTCTGTAAAAAAAAGGGAAAATTTTATGCAAGGTCATTTTAAAACGAAAATTCGGCGTAATGGCAATTTGCGTGTCAACGAGTTCGAAAGTGCGCGATTTCACGCCCCGCGCGAATTAAGTTGAACGCGCTTTATCCAAACAAAATTACCGGCGAACGAATCGAATTTTCGGCGTGCGCGTCGGCGTTAATGAAGCGGCGTTTACTTTTATTGCATGAACGTTGTCAGCAACGCGTCAAGGACAATTAATAAAATAGTAGTCGAATACAAGAAAAAATTATTGAAAACTCCCTTTAATAACGCACGAAATAAAATATATATAAAAAAAAATATTCACGACTAAATGTACTGTAATATATGAAAGACTAAACCAACATTTGCACATTTTCCTAGAACAAAATAATATCTCCAATATTTACCGTACAAATTACTTGATTTTTTTCCTCAGTGTAGATGAAAAACATTGATTCTGATTTCAAGTAGCTTTTTATGATCTCGTTTTATACTCGCTATAAAATCGTAACGAACCCTTTCGCAAGATGTTGACAAATGGCTCGCGTTACGACTTGCCCCCCCCCCTCTCCCCCCCTACCCCCCGCCCACTTTTATCCATTGTCCTTTATGGAGCTCGAAAGATAATTGCGCTCTCTTTTTTTTTTTCTTCTCGCGGGGCGCTGATTATGCAATTCCGTCGTTTAATACGATTAAGACACGCGAAAAGAAAAGTGCGAGTTGATAATCGCTGGCAATTATCGTGTCAATTGTGAGCGATGAATTCTCGCGTGATTAGAGAGAGAGTGAGAGAGAGAGGGATCGGTAATTGCATTCTATGAGTCTTGATTGCCGCGGCGCTGTTGGGGCGTGTTGAGGGCGATACGTGCATGTACATGGACACGCGTGCGCGTGTACTGTCGTATAAAAAGCGCAAAATGTTGCCCTAATGAACGCTCCGGATAACTTGATTCGACCAAGATGGGCATCTGGAGCGCTCAATCAAGCACGGCATTCCACTGGGATTATTTTCAAGACAACTTTCTTGTACGAGCGTCCAAAGACCGGAATTTACACTCGAATTTATATTTGAGAATCTGGAAAATAGACCTGAATTCGTGCAATTCGATGTCAGGAATTCAAAACGTTTTATAATACAGCAAAATAGAAGAAATTATTTCCATTACCTCTCATAGTAATATTAATAAATAATTGTTGATATTTAAAAAATATTATCCCATATAAATTTTTTTTACCTTTATCTTAGGTTGGAATACAAAAAAAAAACGTATTTTTACAGATTTCCATTATTTCATTTTCATAAACATAAATTATTTCATAAATTTCAAAATTCTTGCTATACATATAAATTTCGTACTACATGCCAATGACAACAACATGAATATTTTTAATAATACAATACTGTATAAATACAGTAAAATTTACTATATTTTTCTCTCAATGCACGTGAGACGATTTTAAAACGTGACATTTTGTTTATTTAAAAAGTATGTAAAAACAAATATATACTATTTTCATGTAAAAAAAGTAGAGTTTCACGAGATATCTTTTTATCGCTGTAAAACGACTCCAGTGCTCGAATCGGAAATAAAAGAATATCTTTGGGCGTAATGAGAATGGAAACGTTTGAAATTCAAGCCTTTTATCAGATCATATTGGACTGCCATTGTGAAATGGGGATCGTTTGATGTGAAGGACGTGAATAATGGAAATAATTCTGACAAAAGCATCTCTACTAATAGAAGTTCACTCCGTACGGAAATATTTTATGGATCTGAATTGCCGGAGCTTCTTTTGAAGGAATAATGACTTTCATTGATTTACTGGATGTTGAACTCATCTCTGACATATACAAAATTACTCCCTACTTCATTTTTTCATTTTTCTTTATTAAGCAGTATATACATATTTACAGAAATACTAGAAATATATGGAATTACTGAAAATCGATCGAAATTTAAATTCTGGACGAAGTGAAACAAAAAGAACTAAAAATCGTTAAAATTTTCAATAATATCGCATTTACTTTATGAAAATACTACAAAATACTATAATATTTTTTATTTTAAATAACGTGAATAAAAAAAAAATGAAGTACGTACTTTGAATCTGTGCATATATGAAGGGGTGCCGATCAAAAGGAGCTAACCAACAAAAATGAAATTTTACAGGACGACGAAATAACTTTCCAATTTTGACATTTTTGCAAAATTTTCGGAAATAGTGACTTATTTCGATAGTAAATGATGCAATTCATATTGTGTAGAAATGGAATTCTGAAAAACTAAAAATCGCCAATGTTCCAACATGGTAAACTCTGGGAAGGTGCTATGTGCGTGGGTTACGGCCGATCAAAAGGGGCTATAACTTATGGCGTTAGCCGATAATAAGTCGAGTGCAGTTTGGAGAAACTTTATTGAATGTACTGCTATCTTTACATCAATAATTCATTATAATATTCTTTATGTTCATGCGGAATGTACTTGAGCATTTTTTTAAATCATTTTGTTTTCTTCTGTCAGCTTTGATTCTGTCAACTGTCAGATTCGAAATTTGGAACATTTGTTCTATTTCGAAGGTTTCATTGAGAATCATCAAATGATTTCGCATTTTCGCAGCTGCAGCGCGAGAATTGGCGTCCTTTGTTATCGCGAGTTGGCGATTCGCGACGCTCTCAATGCCAGCGAAAGTCCCGCGGCGCGAATGAAAAAGTTGACATTTCACGGAATGGTAAATAAATAGGCTCCTCGCGCGCATCGAAAGGTTTATCGAAACGCGCGAGTATCCCACGGCGTGAATTACGGCCGTGATAAGAAGCGAACAGGGTGTTAACCCCGTTTTAACTAGATAACGCTTGATTGGCGATAACGTCGCTTCGCGTTGTACAACTCGATACGGCGCCGCTTTCGTCGCGATATCGGGAATATCGCGGCTCAAGCCGCGAGATCCTTAACTATTTCAACAAGACATTTCTATTAGTCGGCGTTGGAGGAATGTACAATTTCTTTCTTTTTTTCATTCAATGGAATGAGAGGTCAAAAGTGAGAGACTTGAGTAGAGATGTTTATCGGGGAATACGTAAAGAGTGAAATTTTTAATGAAAAATATTGTTGGGATGAACAGAGCATTATGATATTTAATTATATCGATATTTTTAAAATTAATTTCATTATAATATATCATTGTTATTTTCATCTTCCTGAATTTTTCGAAACACCCTTTTTTTAATCGTATATCTATTTCGCGTAATTATCAAAAATTTTGGTTGCACTCAAGTCCGATCGTCTGCGTTTTAAAAATAAACTGCCCCAACGCAATTGGTCGAATGAACTGAATTGCCCGCATTGAAATTGATTGGTACCAAACCGAGTTGCTCGTAAATGGAAATTGCTTCTTGTAAACATTTTTAGTCGATACTTGAATTAACTTAATAGTGACATCGCCCAGCCTAACTAAAATCACGCGTATTAAGTCATTGTTTCATATATTTCTTCCCGAATTTCGATAAGTTAAAGAGAAGATTTATATAAAATACTCTATCAGGAAGTTGAACTGTAGAAAAATACCGAAGATGACTTGTAAAATCGGGGAATTCCTCGTTAGGAAAAAAGCTTAGACGCCATGACCCGACAAAACACGACGACGTTTTACAACCAAGCGCATTCCTGATTACATTGTGGCTGGACAAGCGGCATTTATCCATAGAACCATAATTACACATCACGTACAATCAATTACGCAAAATCGACTCGTTCCAGCCTGATGCCTTTAGAGAAATAATTCCAGTTGTACAATCATTCTTAAAACTTGATTTTCAATTCCAACACATCATTTCTATAATTATCACATTGTTCGTGATTTAAAAAAATGTGATTCATTCGTTTTTTCTAATTAAGTTTCAAAAATACACTTAAAATCAACTCTATGGATATTTTCTAATTTTCACTAATTTTCATACACTTGAATCTGCATATTTGAAAATCGCTTGAATTTCCTTTCCAGGAAAAACCGATTGGAATAAACATGTAAAGTGAAAGTTGAAAGCTCGGCGTATCCAGTTTCCTGAATAGAGAAAATACTTTGTAGCCTGGGAAATGTAAAATTACATGAACATTTTAAAATATTTACTTTTACATTTTTCTTTTGCAAATAAATAAGTCCTTTGTAACGAATTCGGTGTGAGTATGTTGACATCATTTTCTAGGATAATACAATTTGTCAATAATGAAATGAACCCAAGCCGAGTCTTGGTCTGCAGGGCTCCAGGGGATTACAAGTCGATTAAGCCTGTATTCATTCGTCGAGGGCTGATAACGCGCAGCGCAACAAGCCGGTACTGATAAAACGTGCGAGCTAATTGCCGGGGTACAAACATTATTATCCGACAGCGCGATTGAAACGTTTTTTCTCGCATCGGGAATCTATCTCCAACGTTTTTCACTCGCACGAGAATGTTTTGTTGCCGTGAAAAGTTTATAAATGTCAGACAACTTATTGGAAATATTTATAAAGAGGTCAGAAATTACTAACTCAGAAACTCAGAATTTTCTGTTACGAAAAATAACAATTTGACAGAAGCAAGTCAAACTTTACATTGAAAAACAGATTCAGTTCATTTGCATAAATTTTGAATTTAGACAAAAAATGTTAAGTTCTGAATATTGATTATTATTGAATGTATGTGGATTTTGTAAAAATTGTACAAAATTAAGAACTTAATGAACTATGTATAATTATCTATCACAAAAAATAATAATTTTAGTCCAGAACGTCAATCATTCTTAAAATTGTAGTAAAAATAATAAGAAAAATAGAATTATGATAATAATAATAAGTTACTGGTAAAATTATAAAATTAAAATTTCAAACTACAATTCTATTCAAATCCTAGGGACGTTGCAATGAAATTTCACATACAGAGCAGACTCTAATGTCAAAAGTCTTCATCAATATGTTTTAGAAATCGATCTGCATACTCAACATTTTACTATTTAAAATAAATCAAATAGATTTTCAGTAGTTTTGGTATGTACTGTACTTTTTCAGTGCGGACAATTTTCCAAAAATTTTTTTTAATAAGTACCTATATATTGCTAGAATTCAATGCTTTATAGAATTCAAGGTTTTAAAAATATTTAATAATTATATATTTATTTAAGGAAATGATACATACTTGCATCTCGAGTATTTTTCAAATTTGAAGTATTATTGAAATTTAGAAGGATTTTCTGGATTTTTCAAAGACATCAAGTATATTTAAAAATCTAATGCTTAAGAATCTGAAATTTCAGGAATTTTTAGTATTTCAATAATTTTCGCAAAAACAGTATTTCTATAGATTTCAAGTATTTCACAAATTTCTGAAACTTGTAAATTATTTTGTGAAATTTTTTCATAAATACTTATATATTGCTAGAATTTGAGCCTTCAAAATTCAAAGTTTCAAAAATATTCAGTAATTTTCTATTAATTAAAAGAAATGATACATACTTGCATTTCGAGTATTTTTCATATTTATAGTTCTATTGAAATTTAGAAGGATTTTCCAGTTTTTCGATAGACATTTAGTACATTCATAAAAATTGAAGATTGATCGTTAGAATTCAATGCTCTAAAATTTGAAATTTTAGCGATTTTCAGTATTACAATGAATTTTTGCGAAAGCAGTATTTCTACAGGTTTGAAATATTTCGAAAATTTCTGAAACTTGTAGAACGTTTTGTAAAGTTTTTTTTATAAGTACCTACATATTGCTAGAATTTGATGCTTAAGAATTGAAAGTTTTAAGAATAATAAGTTATTTTATACAAAAAAAAAAAAATGATACATATTTGCGTTTGCTATCATTTTTTAAATATTTTTAGTATTTTCGAAATTTACAAACATTTTCTAGACTTCCAATAGACAATTAGTACATTTAAAAAATTTCGAGATAAATTGTTAGAATCTAATGCTCTAAAATCTAAAATTTCAGCAATTTTCAGTATTTCACTAAATTTTTCCCAAAACGTTATCCCTATAAATTTCAAGTATTTCGCAGTTCTATCCAACTTACAAGACATTTTATTTTTTCAAAAATTCTCTAATCATATCAAATTCAAATTAAATTCTCCGAATTCCTATCTGCATATCTAAAATCATATACTTCAGGATATGAATTTTTATAAATCTTCATTACCCCCATCAATCTCAACAAATTTTTCGGATGTAATTTTTTTTCTCTGCATCCATCATCTACCTACAATATAAACCGTCATTATCTCCCCTCCCCCCTCTCCCGCACCTCGGATATTTGTATTTCCCCTTTCGCGAGCAGTCGTTTCCCACGAGTCACGTTGCGTTCGCGTTTTTTTCAATGGGCCGATGAATAAGCACTGATTCATCGCGTTTCCCGATGATGAAAATGTACGTCTTCATTTCGGGGCGAGAGAGGCAAGTATCTACCCGTCGGAGAAGGAGGGGAGGGTAAAGGGAGGGGGGAAACAGCACGCAAGAAGAGGAGCCTGTTAACGCCACAACCCGTCGTTAACTCTCTCGTTAATCGCGTTCTATTGCCACGCTGTAATATATGATAATCGCAAATCGATAACTTCTCCGAGGAGTTCAACATTCAATCTTCTACCTGCCAGTGCTCACCCCCCACCTCTCCCCTCCCCGGCCACCCTCCCCGCGCTCGCCTTTTGCATATTTATGAGTCACTCTCGGTGTTTATCTCAATAACGAACTCGCTGTAAATTACTTTTCGTAATAATTTTTCCATCGGGCGTGAAAAGAGCGTTATTGTCTCGATTTTTTTTCTCTCTCTCTTTCTTTTTTTTAATACTTTCCCACTGCATTAATATAATTCCAAAGCTCGTTATTTCGTAACGGAGAAATATAATTTATTGTCTCGCAACAATCGATTCGTATCCTGATAAATCTCGAGAATGTAAACGTTGATTACGAGATATTATTTTCACGCTCGCGAAACAATTTGATTGGGTTTAATTAAATGTTTATTTAGACGTGGCGCGTGAAATATTGCGCGGGACGGATAATAATCAGCTCGAGGGATACGGGTTTCTGTGTTATTGACGGCTGCGTGATAAATCGGGACTTTGGCAATAACGAAAAACGAAATCTAGTGTGCTTAATGGAACATAGAAAGCCGAGGTGAATATAAATTGACGTGAAATAAGATGGAGGGAGGTATTTCTTTTGTTTTGTTTTGTTTTTTACACTATTTTATTTTATTTCGATGACCTCGGGACCATTCACCAAATTTGTTATGATTTTTTCAATTATGTTACGGATAAACAAAAATTTAAAGGACAGAATATTTGATAAGAGATAATTTCTCAATGTTTGAAATATTATCTCGTTTTTTTTTAACTTATAAATATTTCTAGAATTTCACAGATTGCAAATATTTTCAGTATATTTTGTATTTTGGAGAGTTTGTTAAATTTACTGAGATTTCCAGATTCTTTGCATTTCACTGATTGTCTCAATAGATTTGTAGCATTCAATTTTCTGTGGTTTAATTAATTATTTCATAATTGTCTTTCTTATTATAAATTATCTAGAATTATTTAGAATTGTTGAATAATTAACTAGGATCTGAATTTTAAAATATTTATCGTATGTTTATAAATATGCATTGTTTTAAAATTTCATTAAATATAGTTGGATCTACCATATGCTTTTTTTTACAAATTTTTTATTATTTTAATTATCACATAAATATATTTATAGAAAAAAATTCTGTAGAATTTGAATTTTCAAAGATTTGTAATATACTTATAGATTTTCAAGAAACTTACATTTCTGGTAAATTACAGAATTTCACAGATTGGACATAATTGGAGGATATTTTGTATTTTCGAGAATTCATACAATTTTCATATATTTAATAAAATTTCCAGATTCCTGGCATTTTAATCTATGTCTTAATCGATTTGTAAAATTCAATGCTCTGAGGTTGAAAATTTCTCGAATTTACAAAGATTTGACATATGTTGAAAAATTGGTATTGTTTTTGAATTTCATTAAATATAGTTAAATGTATTTCATATCTTTGGATAATCCTCAAATAAAAAAAAAAAAATTAAAACGTATTAATTCATTCTTTCCATTTATAAAAAAAAATTTGTTATGTTCAAACCACACTTTTAAATTCCAATAATTTAAATCAAAAATTCATAAGAATATTTAACGACTGTAAATTTCGAAATTCTCACTTGTGTTTCAATATTCTGAATAATCCAATAATCAATCAAAAACCTCAAAAAGTCTTGGTCCTCTTTTTTCAACTGTCCAATAAAATAATAAGCTGTCAGAATTCGCTTGATATTATCAAACCACCCATTTTGTTGCCCCGTATTATTCAAGTCTTGGATCTTGGATACTTTTTCGTCAAGTCCGAACGTTATGAAAGTTACGAGGGCTTTGGCGATGAATAAAGGGAGAGGGAGGAAAAGAGAAGAGATGAAAAAAAAGGAAGAAAGAAAGAAAAGAAACATGTTAAAAGGCGCGCTCGTAAAACAAAAAGCGATTCGGAAATGGTCGGTGTAAGGCAGAGCCGAGGAATGTAAAGAACAAAACGCGAGTCGAACAATCGAGCAAAGAAACGCGTATGATAATGGCCCTCGCGAGGATATACAAGTTTTTCTTTATTGTACTAAGCTTACGCTCGTATGGAAATGACGTGGATTCAAAAAAAAGTGCACTATTCATTACACGTCAGAATTTACAAATAAAACGTAAAAAAATGCCATATATATATTTTCTACACGAAAGTCATCTTTAAAATAATAAGAACCGAGTTGGAAAAAAAGTTGAGAAGAACACGAAATATCTCTTCGAGCGTATGACGAATGCTTCCTCTTGAAAAACATTCCTTCAATATTTTTCTGCCTTTTTCCGTTCCTTTTTCACGTCAACAGGGACGATTCACGTGACAGGGACAATGAGCGTGTATTGCGGTATGTTATTGCGACATGGGAAACGCTGGGAATATTAAATAAACGCGCTGGCAATAAAACATTAAGGCCAACGAGACTAATGCATGTTATTACGCGTGCATATTCGAAGAGAGCTTGTCCCACCATAGAATATCACGAGATTGCATGCTTTCTTTGTATCGCAGTAGCTTTTTTACCCTTTTTCACTTCATCCACGAAAAATCTCGTCATTCCAAAAACTTTACAGCCAACAGTTTTTTCAATTTAAAAATTTCCTGTTACTCCTCAAACTCGTAAACTCAATGAACATCATTTCATCATCCAAATTCTTTTCGATGATGATTTTTTAAAGTGCCGTTCTGAGAATGCAAAAATACAGGGCTCAGTATCCCAAAGTTGGCTCGGTTCTTTTATTTTCTTTTATCCTTATGTTTCAGGATCTCTTCCCCTTTTCAAGAGTCGTTCTTTCGCGGTAACCACGGTAACTCTCGCGGATAAAACCAGACATTATCCGCAGTTGGATAATATACGGCGAAGATACCGCGAAATAACGGCAATGTTTCAGATATAATGGTGCCCCGAGAGCGCCTACTTGAGCCCCTTGTGCGCGCATACATTGCAGCCCCTCCCTCCCCCCCCCCGCCCCTCCCAACCCCTCTTCTGTCGTTCTTTCAACGTGTTCCATTGCGAGATGACGACTCGAAATAAGGATAAGAAGTCGCGTTTCTTTTTTTTTATTTTTATACGGTCAGTCTATTACGTCGAGCGAAATTAACTTCGAGTAACTTTGGCTGCCTTTTATTGGGCTTTTTCGAGGATGAGCAAAGGGAAAATCGGTATAACAGCATCAGGTGTTTATGCAGAGAGGAAATAAGGTTGGAATTGATTATGATTTCATGTGAAACATAAAAAAAACATATGAATGAGGAAATTGGAAATCAATGAAGATACAAACAATAAAAAAATAATGTGTGAACTTGATGATGATTTTTAAAAATGAAGTGATCGATTGAAATAGAAACGAAAAATAATGAAAATAGGTGAAAATGAACAAAAATGAATTGATTGAAATCTAGATGATGTAACAAATGATTTTGTTATTACTCAAATTATAATAAAATTTAGCATTTTTAATTACACTATAAAAAAAAACAACAATCCTGGTTTTAGAAGAATTTTAGTTCATTATGATTGGCTAGAAAAACGTAAAAAGAAATTTTTTGAAAAAGTGTTCTTAACCCAGTAATTAATAAAAAAAAACTAGAATTTATGGAAATGTTGAAAATCTCTAAAAAAAACTTTGAAATCTGAAGCTTTAAATTCTAGACATTTTGACAGAAATTAAGGGCGGGCAGGAGTAATTAAAACATGTGCTGTAACATGTGAAAATTCACTCGACTTTGAGCCATACTTTCGCCGAAATCAAAGCGAATTGACCCAAAAGTCGCATACCTGTATGTCGGCTGTACATTTTCCTATCTAGCGAAGCAAGATGGGGGCGATTTATTAATTATTTTCACAAATATAGTCGAATTTCCGAAGTACTATTTTTATCTGTCAAATTTCGTTATCCATCATGGCCGCTGTGCTGATCC
>JAPYZL010031097.1:0-18253 GCA_030522825.1 Platygaster orseoliae | reverse complement strand
TAAAAAATATTTTTTTTACTTTTTTTTCGGTTCCGATAGAGGATGACTCATCGATGAAATATGCCGATTGAAATAAAAAAAAGTTTCATTTTCGATTTAAATAAAGTATTGAATATAAAGTAATACAAAATGTCAAATTTAATTTGTTTCCATTGTGATCGTGACGATGATATAAATACTATACCCGATAACGTGGAATTTTTAATTTTAAAAAGTGATAATATTACGGGAATAGAATTAGATAATTTATTGAATAGAATTCGATTTACTTTGATTGAAGCGGATATCGATATCAAATATTGCGCCCTTAAAAATGCAACCATGAAAGAAATGAAATGTCAAGTATTTCCGAAACTTGTTCGTTTTAAAATACATTGTAGCAGCGAAACAGCTGTATTTGAATGTCGCGATCATTATAATCATTATTGTCAATACACGTTTGCGCCAACTGTTAATATGAAACTTCTTGAAAATTTAATACATGAAAAAATGCCGTATTTGGAAACATTGTATTTAGGTGAAATTGCTCTAGTACCAGAAAAACTCGCTTGTGCAAATAATATTAAAGAATTAACTATTCAAGGCTGGTTTCATACAGAAAAGGGAGATTTATCAACATTTAAAAATTTAACAAAATTAACAATAGATCATTCGCACGCCGTATATAAATTAAAACAACCTTCGAATACTTTAAAATATTTAATAATTACCAATTTATTAAATTCTATTTTTGCCGATGATTTTATACAAAATTGTTTAGGATTAGAAAAACTATTGATAAATGAAAATGAAATAGACTTTATAAATGATAGCATGAAAATATTATCTGACATTACAATATCCAATACATTAAAATTTTTATCTGTAAACATATACGGTGACGTATATACAAGTTTCATAAAGCCTTGTATCAATCTTGAATTAATAAATATAGAAATGGGTAGATTTGAACATATAAATTATGATATAAATGGGTATTCTAGCAAAGACTTACGTAATTTTACAAAATTGAGATGGTTAAGCGATAATAGTCGAACATTTTCAAATAAAAGTATAAAAAATAAAGATTATCCGCGTAGTCTACAATATATCGACGTATCGCATAGTCACGATATAGAACTTGATAGCAACGATTGGTTAACTTTTTTTAATCATTTTGATAATTTACTTTTTTTTTGTGACGTAGAATATATTGAAAAATATAAAAATGAAATAACAATTCCAAATTCGTATATTATATTAGATTATGCTATAGTGAAAAAAAAATATCGCGATAAATTTAAGGAGTTTGCATGTAATAATTGCAAAGACGAGGAAGAAAATATTAAAAAATTATTAAAATGTTTCGACATGGAAGATATTGGTTATTATTGATAGTTTATTTTATACATTATTCACGTGCAATAATTTCTGAACAACGTAAAGATGAAATTAAATCAGCTGCAATAAAATACGAACGTTTGAAATTAAGTCGTTTTTATTTCAAATCTTCAATATATTATAAAAATTATATTATGCCTGATTTACGTTCGCATGAAGAATACTTTACCGATATAGAAGCCGAAGAATACAACGAAGAAGAAAAAGCAATGGATAAAAAAATTGTAAAAATGATATTTAAAAACAGAAAAATAAAATATAGAACAACAATTTGGAGTTTAGTGCGAATAATCGAAGATATACCAATTCAATTGAAACTTGACGAGGAAGAAAATGAATATTTTATAATGTCTTGGCAAGCTTTTAGTAATCATATAATGAATGGCATAAGAGACGGTACTATCAATCGATGGCCTAGAGTATACGTTGACGACGATGAGCCCATTACGGATTCAGATTTTTTAACAATACTACCGATACCAGAAAATTATGATTCCATTGGTGAAATTAATATAAATAATCAAAGAACAATAGAAGAAGTGTTATTTAAAGATCATCCTACAGTTTCAATAAAAGATAATAAATTTAATTTAAATTTTATAAAAAATATAATGCCTCAAGATAAAAAATTACTTGAACAAAAAATATACTCTAAAATTATGCCATTTAAAATTCACCATATAATTCCAAAAATGAAACTCGAGACAATTTATGAATTGTACAAGCGATTTAAAAAAAAATCCAGAGAAATTAGAAGCGATAATGGTATTTACAACGAAAGAATACATCAATATTTTCGTATGCAACAAATCGAAGAGGCAACTTCAAAAAATGGATTCATAGCAAATTTATCTAAATACAGCAAATTAACAGCAAAAGGTTTTTTATCACCACCTGGAAATTTATTTTATGGTCCCGCGAATAGATCCGATGATGATAAAAGTCCAATTGAAGTTGACTTTGGTGCCAGTGCAGTCATAAGTCCTATTGATTATCAATTAATTTTAAATGTAAATGAATTAATTAATCAGTTTCTTCAAGATTATGGATTCATTTTGGAAAATGATAATTTTGTAAATCGAAAAGTACACAATGAATTTATCGATCGAGCTGTTGAAAAAATTTTTTTAAATAACGATATATCTCCAATAATGTTTAACATTCGATACTTGAACATTTTTCGACATATTATCGCAGTATTTGCGGAAATTGCTAAAAATCATCAATTGAAAGAACGTAACAGTGATGTAATTGCATTAGATCCTACTACACTAAAATACAACGAAAACAACAACAGTTGGTTTTTTAGATTAAACAATCAACCCAACATACGAGAAATTGACAATTGGCTAATGGAAATTCTTCGGGAAGCAGCGCAAGAAACTCATAGCATATTTGAAATTGAAAATTTTTCCGGTGTCATCACGTTAAATCCAAATATTGATGAAACGCGTCCTCTTACAATTAGAGTCTTACCAATTAGATTAATTCCGCGCTTTGTAGCATCTACAACTACAATATTTCCAACCGCAAATTTTGTAGCCGATACAAATCGTATTTTTCCTTTGATAACAAATGACATAATGATAGATTATTCGGAAACATGTGAACGAAAAAAACGCGACATTAATATATTTGACAATAACAGTAGAAAATTTTATTTACTCGCAAACATACTTCGATATAATACCGATTCATCAAACAGCTTTAATCTTGATACATATTTAAATTTAACTGAAAATGATACTATGACCTTAAATGAAATAGTTTCTGATAAAAATTTTTGCACCTACAATTCTATAATTAGAAAAATGAAATTAAAAAAATATCAATTTGTAAATAAATTTAATGTCACGTTACAAGACGAACAAATTGCAAGTAATTTTTTATTAAATTATAAATTTATATTATCGGAAGGAATGGATTTATGTTTAAATTATATAAAATTATATTTACCTATAAAAAAAAGATCAAAACGACATGGCAATTATGATTTAGATAGTATTTATGCAATTATTGAGATATCAAAAAAAATATATAATAAAGAATTATTTAATCTGACTTTTTTAGATATCGTAAAAGAAGTAATAAAACCTACATTATTGGATAATAATTTTAAATCATTAGTGTACAACGAATGCGATAAAGAAATAAAAAAATCACCCATTAAACTAATAGAAATTAATAAAAAACGAGATGACGATAATACACCATGGTATGAATATGTTGGAAGGGTAGCAAAGGCTATTATTTTTTTAATATAATATTAGATATTGGTAAAATAAAAAAATAAAAAAAATTTCAATTTTGATTTGGCTAAAATTTAATATTTATCAATATAAATCAGTCTTCTTTTGATTCGCAATGCAATCGCACGTAATGGACAATAACGCAAATAATTACACAACGATAAAATGCGGTTTGAAAAATTTTCTCTCGCCATCGCTTTTTCCTGACGAAGAATTGCAATTATCGAACGTTATTTTCGTTTCTCTGTGCAAGAGTTGTCAAAATTAAAATTTAAATATGCCTGTCTCGTTTACGGTCGAGTATTGTAATCCTTGAACATTTATTGAGTTAACTGAAAAATAAAAGAGAAATAAAAAAGTTTCATTTTCAATTTGGCTAAAATTTATTTTTTTTTCTTTTTATTTTTTTACATAATTGGTATACATTTCATTGAATCTTGTCGTTAACGTTTGTCGAACGTATCGAGATTGCGGTCGATACATGTATTCGCGCCATCGACGTTGAATTGTTATAATTTTTTTCAATACATTGTCGTAATATAACATTTCTTGATATGGCATCGAATTGAAACACGTAGTAATAATATATCTCTCTCGATCATAATAGTAGGTTAGTTTACAGGAATCGTAGTCGTCGTTTTTTTCGTTGCTATTGTTGTATAGCGACAAATAATCATGAACCATAGTTTTTGCATTTTCTCGTAAAAATGTCCAAGTTGAATTGAAAAATACAGGTAAATAACAAAAAGAGTTTAATCTTTTTGTTTGCAACAGTACGTTTAATTGTTGCAACGTAAGCGCTGGATTAAATAATATTTCTTGCGGTAAAAGACCTTTTACGCAACGCAACACTTCATCTAAACAAATGTGAATAGAAGCGCAAAAATATTCCGAATTGAAATAAAGCGTTATGGATCGCGTAGCTAAAATATTTTTTAAAAAAGTCCACGAAATATTACAATTGTATTGCAAATATCGAAATTCATAAGTTTTAAATTTATTTTGGTATCTTGCGACAAAATCTTCATCGATATTTTTATTTGCCAATAACAAATTTTTATATTTAAAACAATTGAAATGTTTTTCGATAAATTTTTTTGTCATGTAAATGTTTTCTTCGATAAATAAAAAACCATTGTACAAAACAAATGGCTGTGAATTATAATCAAGAAATATCGACATTTCTGAAAATGTTTTAATTATACAGTTTTTGTTGCATTCGATATCGCATATATCATTACTTGTACATAAAAAATACCAAATTTCTGATGCTTTAATGTCGTTGTTGTTGTTGCTGTTGTTGTTGTTGTTGTTGTTGTTGTTGTTGTTATCCGCATCATTTGTTGTTCTTGTTGAATTCATCCAATATCGATGTCTGTCATTTAAATAACAACTGCTTATTTTTTTAACATTATTATGAAATAATGTATAATTTTGTATGAGATTTTCATTTTGTTTTAAAAACTCTGTAGTTACATTTGGATTGACGCACACTCGAAGTATATCCCATGGTAAATGTTTGCGTTTTTCTATTGAATATAATGTTATCGCTTTGTTAAAAGATAAATGTCGAAACATTTCCTTTTCCAAACGTTCCCATTGATTGTCGGTGTATTCGGCATCTCTGAAAATTTCATCGCGCAACAAAAGTATAGATTTTATATAAAATTCCGAATATAAATCTTTACACACTTTATCGTTTGACAATTGATGCGCGTATTTGCACACATATCGATTGTATTCGTAATCGTACGTATTATTGTTGTTGTGTAAATTTTTAAAATTTCGTATTATCCCGTGTGCCATTTTTTTGTACAAAAATAAATACCAATGAGAAAAAAAAAAGGAAAAAAAAATAACGAATGTAATCTTCAATCGTTAATTTGCGACTGAAGTTTTTATCATGAAATTTTATATTAATATATAAAAATATATATTTTTTAATTAGTAAACCAAAATGTTATCCGTAAGATGTAAAAAAAAATAAAATGGGCGCCTCGCAAAGTTCGGTTACTACAAAAAATACCAACAATAATAACAATGACAGCAGCAATGGCGACGACGATGACAATAAAAATTCAAATAGCGACGGTGCCACTACTACCACCACCGATGAAGACGATGAACGTCAAATAATATTAAATCAAGTAAAGTCTTTGGAAATTAGTAAATTATTCGAATCGATTAACAATACTAATGTCACAAATAAACATGTAGTTTTATTTATACACGGTATAGATTCGATAAATATATTACAAGATTTTATACGTATAGCAAAAAGTTTAATTGAAATTTATAATCTTTCTACATTTTTTAGTATTTATGTGCGTTACGATAACGCCGCAATATCTCTGTCTGAAAGTGAAAAAAAAAGTATCGAAAATTTAGCTAAATTGTATTATTATTCAACGTATTACGATTCAACATTTGGCATATTATTTACATTAAAATCGCTTAAAGTTACATTTGATAATGATACGCGTATTTTTCGCATTAAACGTGTTCTTTTGAATGCCGATATTGCCGCTAATATGGCCGATGTTTCTTTCGCTGTGGTGTCCGATAACGCTAATATCATGCAATCGACAATAACAAATGTTGCCGGTGAAAATTGTTCGTTTTTAGTGGACATTATATACAATTATGAAAAACAAACGCTAAATTACTGGATTCAAGATGCAATTGGTAACATTGAAAAAAATCCAATACCCGATATAAAAATTACTAATAATGAATTGACTTTTGTAAATGTAAAAGATGCAGATGCAAAGAATAAAATAAAAATTTATTCGTATACGAATAATTTAACAAATACTATGGTTGATGTAAATAAATCGTATGCTTCGAATGTTCTCGTAATTGAATTTTTGTTTTTAAATTCATTCAATACTCTATTACGATACGTTCAATCGTTGAATAATTTTAATAATAATTCATCGATGCAAATTTACATTTTAAAAAATGCCTTTTTCTTCGAAGAGTTGGAGCAATTGGCTAGAAATAAAAAAAGTAAACAAAAAATTGACGCGACTCTAGATCAAAAACTAAAGGAAAAATTAAAATGTTATGCAACATTTATTAATTCGTTTAATAATAATACAAATTTTAGTTTTCGATATGTGGGCAAATATTTATATTTCACAAATTCGAAAATTAAGTCAATGAATAGCATTATGGATATAATGTTGTCTGAAGATATCCATATTCGTGCGATATACAATAAAAAAGAGGCAGTTTTATCGGAAACGATAATGTTCGATATAGATTACGAATCGGAAACGGTAAGTTTGAACAATATATTTAATGGTCGGGTATTGGATAAAACATATTTTCAAAAAATATCAAATGTATCCAAATATCATTCATTTGAATATTATCAATTACCGCCTACAATACAATGGATGGAAAAGGATTATATAAAATATGATTTTTATGTAACGTATTTTGATATGAGCAATTTTACTTTGCAATCGATCGAAGAGGCAATTGCAAAAATTATAATAAACGTTGAAACATTATTTCGCAATGGTACATTTTTATTGTTGTACAATTTTCCCGACTTTGTAGCAAACAATATCGATACGTTAAATAGAAAACTCGAGTACGGAATACAACGAAAAAAATTAATAACCTCTTTGCAAAAAATAAAAATAGAAAAAAATTGTTTTTATCAAACAAACGCAACCGATGCCACCGGTATTACTACATTGCAAGAAGATGCGGAAAATAAAGGTGTCGCAATGTTATTTACGATAAAACAATTTTTGGCAAATATTCAAGATATTCCCACATCTTTGATGGATAAATATAAAAAACAATTGTACACGATATCCATTAATTTCGGTGAAAAAATCATAAATACAGAAAAAGCAACGTGGTTATTACATATCAATAAAAAAGCTAACATACCTTTAAGCGGTTCCAGGCAACATATGCATAATGCAATAGTTAAATACAATAATAATAATATATTTAGCGAATATTTATTAAATAATCAATGGAAATTTTCAAAATTGTACGCTTTTCGCTATAATACATTCTTGCGATTTTTTTCCAATAATGGCATTTGGTCGGAAGAATCTTCGTATGTATTTGTCGTTTCTCGAAATCCATCGCTCGAATTTCAATATAATTTGTTGCACGCATCAAAAATAATACCAAAACTATGTTTGATATGCATTAAAGATTCGCCCAAATTGGATATCTCAATGTTGGATTCCGCGCAGGTAATGTCCGTTAATGTATTTAATGTCGATGACAAATATTCAATAACAGTGTACGGTTTGAATATCGCGCTTTCGTGCGAATGGAAAGTCGAAATGGAAACGCTAATATTAAATATTGCGAATAAAGGAAACGTACGTCTATACATGCCTAAATTAAAAACATTGCAACAACAAAATAATAACGATGGAGATAACAACAACACCGACGACAATAACAGCAACGACATTAACAATGACATTGTTGATCCCAAAGATTTGGAAAATATGAAATTGCAAAAAAATGTAGACGCTGCAATACCGTTGAATCACATTACACCCCCGTCTGATACATCGATAGATTATACATTACCATTGATAAATTGGCAAAATCAAGAATTGATAGCGTTGTTTGATAATAAAATAAAAATGTATAATAATTTCATATTACGCGATAGTATAAATCAACGCGTTGCTTTAATGTTCGATGTAACATTTAGTAATCGAGATATACAATTAAATGGAAATTATTTTAAAAATTTACAAACATCCAAGTATTCTACAAAATTCAACATGTATATAAATTACATTTATTTACATGAAAAAAATATGCAATATTTTTCAACCATCCTGGGTTATATATTTAATAGCGAACGCGTAAGTACTATTACACAAATGAATAAATTATTCATATTTGGTACTAAAACGAAAAACGCAATATCCGACGAAGAATTTAAACAATTGCAAGCTCAAGCCAAATTGGTCAATCTCACGTTGGACAAAGGAAAGGAAACGAAAAAAGTAATATTTTATTCATTGTACGATTCGTTGACGGATAATCGTAAAATTTCCCTTTCGATAAATACATTGTTTGATGCATTTTTTGTTTCCATAGATTTGAATGCAAACGATAAAAATACATTAAATTCATACAATCTACCAAATATAAATCATTCGATTGATATTTGTATTCGAAATATGGATGATAAAAATCCCAATTTTAAAGCGCTTGAATATGATGTCATTTACGAGGCAATTCCATCTACGTATGACACATATGTAACGCCATTTAATCCAAATTTAAATTATTTTTCGGATCGCATGGGAATAGGTGACTCTTTTCTAAATATTTATCCCGGTATAATATATTCTTTGCACGATAACATAAATATTTCATCGGATTCCATGGTAAATTCATATACGATACGCGCGATAAATATAAAAATTATCAATTTTTGGTTAACGATAAAATTGTACAAACAACAAGAAGAAAATGGTTGTCAAGGTGTCATTTTATTTACATTACAAGAAAGTTTAGACCAACAACAACAACAGCAGCAGCAAAACGATTACAAGAAACATACAAATAATTTAGCACTTCAACTTATAAATGATTATTTAAAAGAAAAACCGGGCATGTATTCATTTAACGATAAATTTACTTTTTATTGTATCATGAATACGCAAGGTTTTAAATTGAATTTAGATAAAAAAAAGCGCATCGTAAGTAAACATACAATTATATCGTCAATGGAAAATGCTGTAATAAAAATATACATGGCAAATAATGAGCGTACAAATAATATTGAATTTCAAATGGATCAATTGTACATGTTTCCGTTCATGTATTTGACCTTTGAATACAATGAAAACACCAACACGATTCTATTTCAACCAGAATTTTCGTATTATAAAGTCAATCGTACGTCAATGATTACGACGGGAAATGTTAATCATATACAAGATACCATTTATTATTATATGATAAATGAATATTCATTGACGGACTTTTTACGATCGCATTTAATCGATGAAGCGGGCTGCATTACTTATACGTATTTATATGACGTCAATATATTTGATTTTATGTATTTTTTGCATTATACAACATTATACTATAGAAACAAACGAAATATACTTCCTCGAGGCGTATACATTTTTACTGTACGAACAACAAATGCCAATAATCCAATTTCCAATATATTAAAAATTTTGGAAAAAAGTTCAAATGAATTTATCGTTTCGTACAAAATACCCATGAAAAGTTACGGTAATACGGCTAATCCAACCAAAGGTTCTCTATACATACTTATCGTAACGTTAATTCCGCAAAATTTCTTAAAAGTCACCTTTGCCGAACAACGCGCGTTATCGTATGTAGCTTTTAATGTAGAATTTAAAGAATTATTTGCCACGCATAAAGCCGTATCCACGACCAATCACCGATTGACAATGTGGTTAAATAATCCATCCGATAATTCGACCGATTTACGCGGTAGTATTGTAAATTCTCTACTTCCCATAAATGAAAATGTATTATCGCAATACAGGTACATTGGCACAAATAATAATATATATAACATAAATATAGAAAAATTTATTTTCCATACAAATTTTATGATTGATAAATATTACGACACTTGTACGATATATACGAATGCATTGACATCTCAATTTTATACCAATATACAAAAAGCGTTTATTATTGTGTATATAGATGCCGAGCGAGTACCTTTCAATTGGATCATCGATACATTTAAACCCGTGGAATGGAATAATACGTTATTGTTATTGTACTCGCATAAAGTGGAATTGGATAAACAAAAAATACGAAAAGAAGTTCCACCAAAACCGGCTGTGCAAATGCATTACATAACAATAGATAATAATTATTACAATGAACATTTAAACATTATTCATAATACGCCTACACTGAAACGTATTAAAAAAGTAGAAGAAATACCGCCAATATCTTTGGAACAATTTGATTTAAAAAATTCGATATTTAAGAATGAAAATATAATTGATGAATTTTCATTTAAAACTACATGGGAAAAAAATGAATTAATAATTACATCGAATCCAAATCAAGGAGCGCAAAAAAATGTTTCCCAATGGAATTTAAACGATGGCGGTAAATTTATCAGCAACAATCAATTGCGAGAGCATACATCGAAAACAGTTTTTGTACATGAAAATGGCACATTAAATATTATCATGTTACAACTTGATCCAAGTAATAATTATAACAAATAATAATAAAAATAAATTTTATTTATACTATAAATAATTTTTTTTCATCAACATCATCTCGTCATTGTAGGTAGATAGGTAGGTAGCCATTGTCATCATCGTAGTCGTCGCAGTTATTGTTGTTGTTGTTGTTGTTGTTGTTGTTGTTGTTGTTGTTGTTGTCGTTGTTGATAAGAATTGTGATTTTTTTTTTTTGGGTTTATAACAAAAAAAATGTCAAATAATTTTAGCGAAACATTTTTTTACGATTCGATATTTTTTGCGTATACATTTTTACGTGAAAAAAAATTACAAACATCTGGCGTGAAAAATGTCGTATTGGACGATAAATTTGAAGAATTATATTTCAAGTATTTTACAAAATATTCAAAAATATTGACAAAAATTCAAAATAATACAATTGAAGATTTTATGGCATTTTATTTGGATAATTTTAAACGACAACGTTACAACATTTTATTTAACGTAAACGTTCAAGAAATTGATATAATTAAATTTTATAATTTATTTTCTCAACGACAACATAACATTTATACTTTTAATCGCGACATGCACTACATCAACGAACAACTCGATGTTCATTTCATGATTGAAGCCATACACGAGTACGCGCAACAACGACAACGCGACACCACCGCCAACGACGACAATACAAAATCGCCGCTAAATGTTATTTACGCCAAATTTATGCCAACGAATGTTTACGTTTTACAAAATCAAATGGAAATTTTGTCAAACGTTATGCGAGAATATAATCAATTTTATAAATTTCCCAATCATACGCTCGAATTAAAAACTTATTTTAATCGTCAGTACATAAAATTGAATGCTAATTGTTTTATTTTTTTTGATGGTATTAATAAAAATCAACAATTATTTATTAAAAAAAATTTTTCAACTCGAATCAATCCATACGATTATCTTGAACAAATGTACATTTTAGTTTTATACGAATCCATGGAAATGTTTAACGACATTATAAATCGTACATTGTATGTATTTTTGGAAAAATATTTTTCGCGTTTTCAACAAGTACAAAATACGTTGCTAATTACAAAAACGCTTTCGTTTCCGAAAGATTACATTAATATTGATAAATTGTATCTATTTAAATTTAAAGTTGCATTAAAATTTTCATTTAATAACGATACGACGCTACCCATAAAAAAACGTTCGATAATTTTACAAGAATTGGCAAAACATTTGAATAATGTCAATGAAAAAACTCGAACTAATAATTTATCAAAAAATATCGTGTATGTGCAATGTTTACACTCGAGCGTTGACGAATACGTAAATCTTTTACACAATCATCAATTGATGGATATATCGTCAGCAATCATTCAATGGGGTTCATATGCAAAAGAATCCATTGATGAACTATCGCGCGCTATGAATAAATTACATTTAAGCGAACATTTAATTGTATTGTTTGTCATTTTCGATAAATACGAATGTCAATTTATACACGCTTACACAAATAAATACGAAAACGATACAAAACTCGCGTGCTCTTACGAAACGGTTAGACGCGCTCAAATTGCTTGCACACCTTTTTACGTGTGCGATGTAGATTTTTTATTTTCACCAGTTGCATTAAATGATCGCCGATTAACAACCGCATTAGCGACAATTAACGCTACTACCCCCAATAATGGCTATAGTAGTTATAGTGGTAGTGGTGGTGGTGGTGGTGGTCTTAATGCCATAAAAATGATATTTCATTTATATCGATTATCGCAATTTACATGGTACGAACAACATTGCGTCGGTATAATTTGCTTTGAATTTGTGCGTCCGTGGTTACCATCGTTCGAAGGTAATGATGGTAGTAATAATGTTTATGAAAAACTTTCAATTAGCAATGATTTCGTTACTTGTCATCGTAATAACGACAACAATCAATCCTTGAATTATAATAGATGGCAAATTGGATACGATATAAATCAAATTAAATTTTTATTTAAATATATTTTTCATTTACATATATTGAAAGAAGAACAAATTTTTAAACAAAATTTCATTTATTTATGGAAAATTACTTTTCAAGATAACATAGTTTGTTACATTTTTCGCATGAAAAACAATAAAAAATGCACAATAACGCTTGATATTTACGACAATATAAAAATACAAATACTAAAAAGTACAATACTTTCATCGCGTGTAAAATCATCGTTATTTCATGCAATGCAAAAAATTTAAATTCAAAAAAATAAAGTGGTAAGATGGTCGTTTTTTTTTGAAAAATAAAAAATGGATTTAAATTCAGATGCGGAAGAAATCGATGATGAAAACACCAACGACGATACCACCGCTACCGCTGATAAAAAATCTTTAATAAAGAAAAAAAAAAAATATGTAAACTTAAACGCAAGAAAAAAAAAAGCAATTATAATTTTAGATTTGGACGAAACTTTGATTGACGATAATGGAAATCCATTTCCAAAAATGAATGATTTTGTGCTATCACTTTTTGATAAATATTATGTGATATTATGGACGGCCGGTAGCGATCTTCATATGAAAAAATTTTTAACAAATAACAAAGCATTGGAAAAAAATTTTATTTTTAAAATTTCTGGTTTATATAAAAATACAAAAGATGCGCATTTTATAAAATCGCATTTAAATAATGCCAATATACAAATTGAAAAAAATATACCAATTATCTTAATCGATGATAATAGTATATATTTTAAAAATAACAATTATGATATCATAATAGATATAAAATTATTTTATCGATCCGAATATAAAAATGCTGAAGATATTATGTATGTACGCTACGATCTCGTGCAAACCTGTATTCAAAATAAAATAAAGAAATGGCAAAATAAAAAGAAAAAATCCCATATAAAAAAACATTCCACAATAATTCTTTAGTTATTATATCCGTGTGCGCATATATAAATAAAAAAGAGCATAGTTTTAAATTAGTCGTTTAAGCGATAGTTGTACGAAGCGCATTCAAATGTCGTTGTACGTCATATAGTGCATATATACCTATCTACCTATCTACCTATACATATAGCATGTATTATTAGTAACAATATAAATATGGAAACGCAACATTTATTTGCCAATTCGAGTAGATATTATAGTATTTTACAAAGATATTTTACATCTAAATATCGAGCAATGTTAAGATCGCGTAAAATATACGATAAAGTACACATGATTCGAATTTCAACTTATATTTACAATTTAAATACATTGGCATCTTTATATTTTAACAACAACGACATGACGAGATTTAATATCGTGGTATCTTGGGTTAATTTTTTTCAACTTGTCATCAACTGCCTAAAAGATTTAAATAACGTGGAGTTATTAAACGGTATTTTATTGGACGAATTGACGAAAACGATTGCATTTATATCCGCAAAACGACAAATATTAAGTATGCACATGCACATGTTTATATAGTACAGAATTTTTTATATTAATTTTTTTTTTTTCATTTTTTTTATTTTACAGATTATATTTTAATGGATTTGAATAAAACATACATCAATTATGAAGATATTCATTATATATTTGATGGTATTAATAAATCAGTTGGTATAATTGCAGATGTATTTTTACAAACTTTGAATGAAACGCATTTATATGAAATAATCGCCGAATATCATGATAAAGAACAACGTTTGCCCGATATCAACATTAAAAAATATGTATACGAAAAACTTATACTAACGGAAGATTGGTCAGATCAATTGATTGTTCAACGAGATTATTTTTTTGCCGATTATATTAATTTTCCATCGATATGGCAATTTTATTCAACCATTGCTTATGAAAAGGAAGTAAAATTATTGCAATTATATTATCATAAAAGAAATGTATTAGAGTCGACAAGAATACAACAACAACTACAACAAGAACAACAACAACAACAACAACAGCAGCAACAACAATATTCATCATCATTTTCATTACCACCACCTCCACCAATGCATTTTTTTTCGCTTCCACCTTCGATAATTACAAATAAGCAATATTATAAACGAAAACATTAAAAAAAATTTTTTTTATTTTTTAAGACAAAGAAATAAAAAAAAAAACAATGACAACAAATACATTTCAAAATATTGTAATCGCTAATAGACGACGTTTATTGGGCATAATACCACCACCACCGACAGTCGAAAGACGAAATTTATTCAACAATGACGACGATAGCGATATAGTTATGCGAGAATATGATAATGATGATGATCAATATAATCGTAATTATAATAATGTTAACAACGAGGACGATGACACCACCGATGATAATGCGGCAGCAACAAATCCACTTGATCGATTAATCAATGAAGCATCATCTGAAAATGAACGCGTGCAATTGGAGCAAAAATTTACCGAATTAATATGGAAATTATATAAATATATTTTTTCTTTACAGCAAAATATTAATAATAATGGTGATGGTGATGGTGGCGGTGACGACATTTTATTTTCTTTAATAAATAATAATAATGAAAAAAATAAAAATACCACATTTTCTATGCAACATGTATTAAAAATGTTATTTGATTTAATGCATTTATTCAATTCCATTGACGAATCGTCGTCATTACCAACGTCCAATTTATACGTTTCAAAAAAAACTATTCGTCATTTAATAGAATCTTTATTTAAAGATACTAATGCGTTATTTGAAATTTTACAAAATTACAGTCAATTTTTTGAACGTTTATCATTACGCATGATTTATCCGGTAATATTTATTTGGCTTCGAGGTGAGTTAAAAGTCAAGGTATTTGATGAAAAAAAAAATTCAACTTTATTAAAAATAATAGAATATACCAAACCACGTACAAATTCCGTTGATACGTATATGAGATATTTATTGAAATTACACAACATTACATTTAATCGTTATCGTTATCAAATAAAAAATAAAGATGAAAGCATTTTATCGATGATTGAAAAAAAAAATCCAATCGTACACGAAGAGAAATTATTTGACGATGATTTAATTTATGCATTATTTGACGATGAAAAAATTTATATCGAACGCACGTTATTTGATTCTATACACGCTCGCAATTTATGCGCGTTAACAATTATGTTTTTAGAATTGGAAAATAGACGTATCGCAAAAATAAATAATGTATATTGTTCAATAACTTAATTTCTTTGCGTTACAAGTTTTGCATCTTGATAAATGTATTTTTTTTTTGCCCAAGGCGATAAATTTCGAATTTTAGATCGTGATCGTGATCTTGATCGAGATCTTGATCGAGATCGAGATCTTCTTCGTCCTCGTTGTTTTTGTTCCATTACCGTTTTTGTTACTTCATTACGATTACGGCTTCGACTGCGACTACGACGACGACGACGACGATTTTTACTGCGACGATGAGGACTTTTACTTTTACTGTGACTACGTCGTCTACCACGTTTTTGTTTAAATCGTCGTTTTGTCGTTGCAGGAGATTTAGAACGTGAACGTTTAATTGTCATATCACCGTTAAATATCGTTTATTGTTATTTTTTTTTTCAATACAAGTTACGTAAAAAAATTTTACATCTTATTATACATTTAAAATGGCAACATTTGAAAATTTTGGCTTTATATGTACACATGCATTAAAATTAATTATATTTCTATTGGATTTAATAGCGGCAACGAATAATAAAAAAATAAAAATAAAAACAAAAAGGTAAAATTTTTGAGCCGTAGCACAAAATATTAGCATAAAAATAACGCTCGACCATAAAAAAATTGTTTCGCAATTTGAACCAATGTTTGATTCGCAATTAAATAAAAATACATCAAAATATCGATCGCGTATAAATCTACCAAGTAAAAAATGATAACAACATTTATTGCAAAGTTCATAAATGCTACTAATAATGGTTGTCGATGTATCTATATCACGTTCATCGCAACTTTTTGAAAAAATATTCAAATTATCCGGATTGCCTGGATGCCAAAGTAAATTTTTACGAGGTATATCCAAATACCAATGCTTTAGAAAATTTAAGCCTGGAATATTTGTATTTTTATATTTAATTAATATAATATTCGTTTCTGCATTATTATTATCGTTATCGTCGTTAGAATCAACGATAGCTGTAATAGTAGCATCAGTATTATTGTTAATTAATTTGCCTGTAGCAACAACAGGCGTAGACGTAAAATTTAATCTACTGGGAATGGAGCACTTTTTAATGTCAATGTCTTTATATTGGCTCCAAGATTGAAGAGCCATAGAAATTTGTTTTTGCGTATATTTTTCGTGCATTCGACTAAAAGAAAACATTTTTTTATACATGTATTATCAAGTTATTCTTCTTATCGTTGATTAACGCAATAAATATTCTGTCAAATGGTTACTAAGTCACATGACATGTATCATAGGACAAACAAAAAATATAAATGACACTTATTGAAACAAAATAATGTCTTAATTTTTTAAACGTTTAGTGACAAACAAAAAAACTATAGATGACACTTATTATTCTATATAAAAAGAATGGAAACAAAAAAGAAACGCAATAAATGCCAAACAAGAAAAAAATTAGAGAATCATGACTAAAAAAAAAAATAAAACCGGCACGACGACGATATTTTTTTTAGTTGTGCTTGATTCTTTTTTGTGAACATATGTATATGTATATTGTCTTTCAAAGAATTTATTTGATAATACGTAAAAAAGATACAATAAATCAATATGAATATTAATCGAAAAAAAATTGCGAGCATCGGTGCAATCGGTTTGATTTCAACAATAGTAGCATTTGTAATTCAATTTCGATGCATGATTTTACAAAAAGAAATCATGGCAGATGATAAAATTGGCTACAATATATTTGGATTTTTAACAATCGCCGGTATAATTATTTGTTTCTTCAAACTCATTTCGGATTGTTTGTTACTTTATGGCGTAGCTTACCAAATCACATTTGAAATATCAATTTGGTTATTTATAAATTTGTGTATGATATTTTACATGTTTACCGTAATGATTTTTATGCTTGATTTGCTAATCAATCATGAATCCAATCTTAATTCGAAAAATGTTTATGTAATAGAACTATGTTTTTTTATTGTAAATATTTGTTATATGTACATATGGCATTTAATGTACGTTCTTTCACGTAATTTGGATTCGGATGGACAACTGTTATTATTACCATGACGTAAGTATGTATACCTTTATCATTTAACTCTCTAACATTCAAAAAAACATTTATTTTTTTTTCAGATTGAAAAAAAACTTAACTCGATGGCTCCATGCACACCCACGAAAAAAGCATCGACGACTTTTATTAAAAAAAAAAAAAAAAAAAAAATAGTGCTCGCTCATTCCTCCACTTTGAAATTTTTATGTAAATGTAATAAACATTTATAAATAAAAAAAAGAAATTTTAGCC
>JAPYZL010031081.1:0-16813 GCA_030522825.1 Platygaster orseoliae | reverse complement strand
AACTTCTTTGTTTTTGAGTTTTGCAAAAAGTGGTAAAAGACTTTTCGACTCGAAATTGAAAAAGGAATTCAGAATTTTTTTTTATCGCGGACTTTGGGGCACCCTGTATATACTTATTGTATAATATTTAATGATTATATAACTAGTATAGTTAATAATTGGATATTACGAATATGATTAACATAAAAAATTGGTAATTCATTATTATTTGAATATAATAACATAATTTAATATTGAATAGATTAAAAATTTTCACCTGCTTGAGGGTCCAAAGGCAAATGTGCCAAATGGTACCCGAGAGGCGTCAAATTTTCATTTGGATCGATGGCTTTTAAACGAAGCAATCGTTCCAACGAAATTTCAATGGCTTTTGCACACGGTGGATCGATTAAATTTTCGAAAAAAATTTCACTTTTCCCCAATTGCAACAATTTCAAAGTTAAAATCACTTCTTCCAGTCTTGATCTTTGGATATCGGGAACCGGGAATGCTTCAAAATTATCTTCTGTTTTTTTGGAATATAATTTAAAACATATTCCAGGCTGCACCCTGAAAAAAATTTTTTTGATTATTCGAGAAACGCTCCATTTCAATGTAGAATTATTCTATTCCAAAACAACCAATTGGATAATAAATACGTTATATGTATAATAATAAAACCTCGATATTAAAAAGAAAATAGATAAGTTATTATGAATTATTTAATTATAATTATTTATTTAATTATTATTGATTGTATAATTATCATTAATTATTTTATTATTGTAATTGTTCAATCATTTTTAATTGTTTAATTATTATTACTCTATTTATTATTAACCATTAATAAAATTATTGTTTATCAATTAATTTATTAGTATTTATTATATTATCAAATTGCAATTTTTAAATTATTATTGTTATATAACTATACCTTCCAGCTCTTCCTTTTCTCTGACTCGCATTTGCAATGGTGATATCGACTTCGTCGAGAGTCACTAGATTCTTCCTTATGTCAAAATTTTTGACCTTCATTTTTCCACTGTCAATGACATACACAATGTCATCAATAGTGACAGAAATTTCCGCTATATTGGTCGAAACAATGATTTTTCTTACTCCTGCTTCGGTTGGGTTGAAAACTTTTTTTTGCTCGTCTGATGGCATTTGCGAGTATAGTTGATAAATTTCATACTTTTCTCCTGTGGAATTTAAAAAATGGTTTTATAATTATTTAATATAATAATTAAATATTTTATTAATAATAAATAATAATTCATTGTTATTAGGTAAATAATTGTAATAATAAGAAATGAAAATTTATGTAATGAAAATAACTCAATAAATATTAATAATAATTCAATGAATATTATTAATAATTAATCAAAAATTAATTCAATTCAATAAAATAATTTTCTTTTGTGCTTTAAAAAATTTAAAAAAATATCTTACCTTTCGTGCGTTTGTTCGATGATCTCCTCAAACGTCGAATCACGTTTTGAATGTCCCTGAAGCCAGGAACAAAAATCAAAATTGCACCGGCTTCTTCGTGTCTCGAAATGTAATGAACCAAATCCTCGATAATATTTGGCATCAAATTTTCGTTTTTGCGATCTTTCGCCAAGAGTTTCTCCGGGTTTTTTATATCCTGTAAGTCGCAATTTTGATAAATTTTAACTTTGTATATGAAAAAAAAAATTTACGTGAATGAAAGTTACATAAATTATTTATAACTATTATCATTATTTCAACAATTACAATAATTATCTTACATCGGGTTTCAGTCGATCCAAATAATGCCTTTCGGAACCACTTGATTTTGATACCACATTTCTGTTCCTGAAATTTTGAAAATGTCTTGGTTTTTTCGTATTTCAATAATTTATCGAATCTAAAAATGTAATGAATTCCTTACTTTTTCAAAACTGTTAAAATTTCAGGCAAATACACATCTCTGATCGGATAACCAGATCCAGGTAATTTCAAAACTGGACAATTGTTGTAAAATTCGGAAAACCTTTCTGAATCTATCGTCGCACTCATTAAAATGATTTTTAAATCCTGTCTCTGAAAAACAATGATAATAATAGTTTTAAAGTCGGGAAGTGTTCAAAATTAATTTTATGAAATGAAAAACGTATTAGAAATTTAATTAAATTATCCCGAATTTGGATTTGGTTATGTCAACAAAAAATTTTCATTTGTTTAATTTTCATTTTTATTCAATTTACCTCTGGCAAAACTTTTTTGAAAAGAGCCATAACGAAATCTGATTCAACGGATCTCTCATGGATTTCATCCAAAATGATGTGAGAATAATTTTTTAAACAAGGATCACGTTGCATATATTGCAACAACATTCCAGTCGTACAATAAATAATACTCCCATTTTCTCGACTTGGAATCCTGAAATGAAATAACGAAATTGGTTACTGAAAATCGAGTGTGAATTTCTATCAAAGGAAAGCTGAAAATTTTTTTTCAAGGGTTCGAAGAAATTTTAAATTATGCAAAAGGAGGAAAATGGAAAATGATTACTGCAAATTCGAAAATTCACAATTTCACTAATTTTTTCCATAGGAATTCCATAGAAAAAAAGTTTTTATATCAATCTCAAAATTGAATCGAGATGAAAAGTTCATACTGTGAATTTTGTGATTCAATTTTTGGATGTGTTCAAATACGAGAATTTATTCAAATTTGGAATTTTAAGCATTCGAAAATTTCGAAGTCTAACAAAAAAATAATGTATCAAATAAGTAACTATTTTATTTAACATTTGGTTAAGTAGAAATTTATGGATTTTTTACTCAACAAAATTTAAAAATTAAAATAAAAAATCGAGTAGAAAAATCTATGTTTATAGTTTCAAAAACTAAACAAATTCTAGAAATCACTCAATAAAAATTTTAATAATACTATACTCGAAAAAATTTCTGACTTTTAACATTGTACTAAATTTCGATTTGAATTTATTTAATTTTTTAAATCAGTTCAAGTGTTTCAAAATTTTAATGTTGTATATTTTAAATTATGAATAAATAATTTTAACAAATTTTTTAACCATACAAATATTATTCCACTAAGTATAAAGTATAATTTTTACATACTTTTCGAGTCGGATTTGGTATCCAACAGATTCTCCCAAATCTTCTACTCTTTCTTGAGCAACTCTTTCAGCAACAGAAATCGCTGAAATTCTGCGTGGTTGCGTGCACGCAATGTGTACTGTGCTGCCCCTGCTATTTTCTATAGCATCGTCTAGCAAAAATTGGGGTACTTGAGTGGTTTTACCACAACCTGAAAATTTCATACATTAGATAAGCTTCAGAAACATTGGAAAATCTAGTCAGTTTAACAGGTGTGCAAGATCCCAACATTTCAGGATTTCCCAACATTATCTAGATTTCTCGAATTTTATATCATTCCTGAAATTTTAGTGTGCCAAATTCTTGGGTTTCGTAAATTTTTCAGTAGTTCTTTCTAAAAAAATCTGTAAATTTTGAAAAACCTGATCACCATTTTACCCTAAAAATTTTAATTTCAAAAAAATCAAGATCTACAAGATTTTTACATTTTATATCTGTTAAGTTGTTTATTACACAAACATTTTGAAAAAATCTTTGAATAACTATCAACTTCATTTTTATTTGACATTTTCGGGATTTCCATCACTATTTTTCTCAAATAATTAAATCAATAACTAATGCAAATTTTTGGAAAAATTACCAGTTTCTCCGCTGATCAAGACAACTTGATTTTCCTCAACCGATTGAAGAATTTTCTCTCTGTGGCGAAATATCGGCAACACTTTCCTCTTCGACCAAATTTTTAAATACTTTGGGTTTAATTTTTTTTTTTCCAGCTCCTGGATATATTTTTCGTCAATATATGTGTTTTGGTCCAATTTAGACCGCGAAAACATTGCTGACTTCAAATTTTCTGCCATACTTCCATTTTTTATATTTAAAAAATTTTTCTGAAACTCGGAATTTTTGAAATTCGAGTTTTCCTCGATCGGGTCCTTGCTATTTAAAATTGCTGCGATTTCGATAGCTGTTTTTTTATCCACGTTATGGACGTATGTTGTTCGAGAATAATTTTCCTCATCATTTCGAGGATTGCGAGAAATTGCAGCGGATGAAAAAAGTTTTTCCCATTCTTCTGCTGGGAGATGATCTTAAAAAAAAATTTTTTTTTTCATAATTTCCAAAAAAAAAATTGCAGTGTCAATATAAAAATTATTTTGGTATTTTACCTTTTTGGGATTCTTCCATATCACATTTTTTCCCTGGAGTTATTTTCTGAAACGAAAAAAATTATATTGAAATTGGAATCAAAACATCTTTTTTATAAATAACTGGAAATAATTTAGTTTTGAATTATTTTATCCACATTCAAAAATTTTATTTTATTATTCAACTTCGAACATTCTTTTTCTGATAGTCATAAATTTAATTATTTTGCCACAAATATGGGTAATTAGTTAAAAAAATTACCAAGAATTGAAAAGTTATTTTGCATACAAGAATTTGCACTAAGAAAAAATTCATTGGTTTAATCTGCACTTGTCGAGAAACGGAGTTGTACTAAAAGGAAACCAAAGCAATTTCTTGAGTTACAGGTATGTTGGCAGGAAAGAAGATAAGAAAATCTGATAAGAAATGAGATTTAGCAAGTTCAATTGTGTATGGGAGGAAAATACTATACATTTGATTTAATATTTTTTTAAACCTTATTGTTTATTTAAAGCAAACTCTACGTTTTGTTTAAAATCATTTTTTATTATTGAATGACTTCTTTAGTTTGAATAATTGTGCCAAAAAAACAAAAATTGTTTATATGCATGTTTGTATCAATAAAAAATTATAATATTACAATTGAAATTTGGAAAAATCATATAATTTTAATTCTGCAATGGAAAATCAATTTTTGTGAATTATTTGCCAATTTTGTAGAAAAATAATTCGCATAGAAAATTTTAATCGAAAAAAAACTGTTGTTTTTTTGTCTTCTTAGAAAATAAGTATGAAAAATTTTTCTAGTTTGTGATCAAGCTGTTGTGAAGAATTTATAAAATATTCTACAAACTGTATTAGGTAAACAAAAAAATTTATTTATTATTAAATGAAATAAAATGATTGGAATAATATTAAATTAATTTGATTATTTAATTATTTTCAATTTATTGAAAATTGAAATTTTATTGTTATCATGATTATTATAGCATAATATTATTATTAATTAATAAAAACTAAATTGATGTGATTATTTAGTTATGTAAACAAACTGAATTATTTGTTATAAAATTAAATGAGATTAAAAAATTTATTATTTTTATATCATACACATATTTATGTTTAAATTAGTAAAAGAGTGAAATTTCATTTTTTAAGAATGCAAAGTTGATTTACATAGAAAATCAGAAATTGAAAAAATTTATTGCAAAGAAATGAATATAAAAAATTCATTTATTGAAAAAATTTATTGTTGAGAATTTATAAAATACTTGAGTAATGTAATTAAATTAGATGATTTTTATAACATTGAAAATTTCTATATGGAAAAAATATTCACAAAATTTACTATCTTTAGTAGAAAAATGTAAAAAATTAGATGAAATTTGAGAATAACAAACAGTCAAAATTCTTGTAATATAATTGTTAACATTGCATAATTTGAAGTTATTTAGGTCATTTTTATAAGTTATTTATTAAATTTAGCAGAAAAATAATTCGCATAGAAAATTATGAATAAAAAAAATTGTCAAATCGTTTTTCCTTATAAAATGAATATGAAAAATTTATGTGATTCATGATCAAACTGTTCTCGTTAAAAATTTATAAAATATTGAAAATTCTGATTTGTAAATATTCAGTGAACCAAATTTCAAGAAGACGAAATATAAAAAACCAAAAAATATCAAGTAAACAAAAAAATTCTTTATTTTTTATCATACATATATTTATGTTTGAATTAATAAAAAAGCAAAATTTTATTTTTGAGAAACGCCAAGTTAATTTACATAAAAAATCAGAATAAAAAAAATTTATTGCGAAGAAATGAATATGAAGAATTCATTTAAAAAATTTTATTGTTCAGAATTTATAATATACTTGAGTAATGTAATAGATTTTGATGATTTTTTCGGTATTAAAAATTTATATTTTGAATAAATATTTACTTAAAAAATTCAAAAAAAGAAATTTAATTTTTATGGTATTAACTTTAAATCCTAAAATCACAAACAAATAACGCAAATAACTATAAAAAAAACTTTTTTCAAATAGTAATTAGTTCAGTAATAATAATTTATTTTCAAGATTTTTTACAATAAACAATCATTTTCTTTTCAAAAACTTTATCGATAATATCGCAAAAAAAAACAACGAAAATCGTTGTTGCGCATTCTAATTTCGGAAATGGTGAAATTATTGCGCCGCAATTTCCGCTAATTTTCTTAGTTTTCTCGAAATTACGTCATTAATTAAAGGCAATTCAAGGTTATGTTGATAAAATCAAAATATTGAGTGTATACATATGTATACACACGTCACACACCCACACATACATATCAAAACATTTCATTTTCCGAGGGCAATAAAAAATGATCAAAAGCATAATTACATCATAAGTATTTTCAATCCTCGAGAACAAACACGTGGAAATTAAGGAAAAGTATCAAGAATATGTTGTTCTAAGAAAATCCAATAAACTTTTTCGTAAAAAAAACATCACCGGGTGTGATTCAACACAAACACATTCACAAGTAAATTCCACGTCAATGAAGTTTTGTAAAAACTGAAAATTAGTTACAGAACAAACAAAAATCGTCCACTTGATAATGTTATGTAAAAATCGACAATAAAAAAAGAGCGACGAAAACAAAGCGCGTAAAAACAAATGAAAGTCATAAAAAATGACGAGGTGAGGGAAATACGCGGTAAATTCGAAACGGCATTTTTTTTTTGCAGCAGCCTGTGTTTAATAATAAAAAATGGTAGATTTTTAAGTTAAAATCGTTCGTACGTTTTCTGAATTGTCTAAACATTCAAAAAATTGTAGAAATTTTTAGTTTTTCCCATGAAAATTTACAGAGCCCCTGAAAGTTGACATTCTGCTGACAAACGAGCGTGGAGGTCGTCATGCCACAGGGGCTAAAGTTGGTTTTCACGAAAATTCGTGGAATTCGAATTATTTATGTAATGTCGAGTATTTGAAATGATTGAGATTTTCGAAAAAATTATGTTTAATGTTAAAGTTACTTCTATACAGAACAACATTAACTTAATCAAATATGATTTAATTCATAAAATGACATATAATTTTTATTTAATGAAAATTTAATAAATATTATTTTTATCAATCACTTAATTTTTAAAATTTATTATTGTTTAATCAACGTATAATTTTGTTATTATTCATATTTTCCTTGATTTTTAAGTTCATCGTATTTATTTTTCCTATTTTACATGAAATAATAATTAATTATACCCAACCCAGTGTGAAAATTTTTCCATCACGAACGCCAAAAACTCCAAACCTGACTTCAAACATAAAAAAATCAGTTCTACACTTGTAAAACCATATAAAACATCGTCAGCTCGTGTTTGACCTAGTATGGTATCTTCATGAAAAAGAAATGAAGCGAACGTAATGGAAGAGAGTCATACGCCCAAATACGGCCAACAATTTCAACTCACTTTCAAACGAGATTGGCGTTCGCGTAATAAACGCTTCGACCGCTCGCATATTGCACCAAAAATGATTTATTCAACTTTCCAAATTCCTTTCTCAAGTACAAAAACCCTTTTTTTTCAAACCATTACACACTGAGAGAAAAATATAGCACTTTTTAGTAAAAATATAGTAAATTTTACTAAAGTATTGCATTATTCAAAATATTGTATTACATAATAACACACCCTGCGAAAGTTTTTATAAATATACGAAAAATTAAAACAATGTAATAACTTTTCCAATATTTATGCTACAAATTGCCAGGTTTTGTCTCAGTTCATATTTGAATCGCCATTTTGTCGGACGCAGGCCCGAAAAACGTCGTTTTCCGCCCTAGGGACCTCGTGAAATATCAACTACCGGACTCTCGATCGCGAATTTTTTTCCCCGTGTCTTTAAACTTCGGCATTTAATTTAATCACACGCTTTAACCCCCGCATCGCCAGGAATTCATACGTATATATAGATCAGCCCCTCCCTCCCCCCCTCTTAACGAAGCTTCTTCGGGGGCTTAACGCGCGAAACTATTCTCGGAGAACTTCAGTTGGACCTTCTTTCGCGAATGAGAGGTTTAATTTTTTGCTTCTTGTCCAAATTTGAGAGGCCCCCCCCGCCCCCTCAAAAAGAGTGATTTACCGAAATTTCTAACGGAGGTACTAAAAAATTTCTGGTTTTTTTCACCCGTTTTCGTGAGTTGAATTCAAGGGGAAGGATTTTTTGGTTTGATAAGAAACAAAAATTGTTCGGGTTGATGAAAAGTGAAAGTTGTATTTGTTCATTTAGGTTCTCGCGTCTGGGAATATTGAGTTTCGGTGAATTTTGAGTGACCGGCGTTTTTGGCGTTGAAAATTTGTGCACGTGTGCGTGACACTGAAAACGAAGTGAGTGGAATTTTGTTTGTTTGGATTGTTTATTGTTGCGGTGAATTGTTTGTTGGCGTTAGAGGGTTTTATTGGAAATATCTGAATGGATAAATAATAATTTCAAGGTCAAAGATTAATTTTGAGGGATTTAGAACATCTTAAAATATCTTGAGGTTTTTCTGACTTGACGAGGATTAAATAAATTGTCGAAATTGGGGAAATTTTTAAAATTCAAGCTTCCTCCCTACTGAAAAAATCCAACTGGAGAAATGGTGAGTTTTTCGATTGGATTTCCAGTTGCAAATGCAACAAGATTTCCGGTTGAAAATCCAACAAGATTTGCAGTTGGAAATCCAAGTAGATTTCTTTTAGGGAAAATTGAATTGAATTCCAGTTGAGAATCCAATTGAATTTTTACTTGGAAAAGCAGGTGGGTTCCCAGTTGGAAATGCAACAAGATTTTTAGTTAGAAATCCAAAAAAATTTCCAGTTGGAAATTCAAGTGGATTTTTTAAGGAAAACTTAAATGTAATTCCAGTTTAAAATCCAATTGGATTTCCACTTAAAAAAATACAAGTGGGTTCCCAATTGGAAATCCAACAAGATTTTTAGTTGGAAATCCAACAAGATTTCCAGTTATAAATCCAAGTGGATTTCTTTCATAGGAAAACTTAAACGTAATTCCAATTAAGAATCCAATTGGATTTTTACCTATAAATGCAACAAGGTTTCCAATAATTGGGAATCCAAGTGGGTTTCTTTAAGAAAACTTAAGTATAATTCCAGTTAGGAATCCAACAAGATTTCCAGTTGGGAATTCAAATGGATTTCTTTTAGGAAAACTTTAATGTAATTCCAGTTGAGAATCCAATTGGATCTACACTTGGAAAAATCGAACAAGTTTTCCAGTTGAAAATCCAACAAGATTTCCAGTTGGAAATCTAACAAGATTTCCAGTTGGAAATCCAAGTGAAATTCTTTTAGAAAAACTAAAATGTAATTCGAGTTGAGAATCCAATTTGATTTTCCAATTGGAGTATCCCAGTTGGAAATCTAACAATTTTCAGTTGGAAATTCAACAAGATTTCCAGTTGGAAATCCAAGTGGATTTCTTTTAGGAAAACCTAAATGTAATTCCAGTTGAGAATCCAATTGGATTACACTTGGAAATCGAACAAGATTTCCAGTTGGAAATCCAACAAGATTTTCAGTTGGAAATCCAATTGTATTTTCACTTGGAAATCCAACAAGATTTCTAGTTGGAAATCCAACAAGATTTCTAGTTGGAAATCCAACTGGATTTCTTTTAGAAAAACCTAAATGTAATTCTAGTTGAGAATTCAGTTGGATTTCCAGTTGAGAATCCAATTGGATTTCCACTTGGAAATTCAAAGAGATTTCCAGTTGGAAATTCAACAAGATTTCCAGTTGGAAATCCAAGTAGATTTCTTTTAGGAAAACTTAAATATAATTCCAGTTGAGAATCAAATTGGATTTTCACTTGGAAATTCAACAAGAATTCCAGTTGGAAACCCAACAAGATTTTCAGTTGGAAATCCAATTGTATTTTCACTTGGAAATCCAACAAGATTTCTTTTATAAAAACTTTAATGTAATTCTAGTTGAGAATTCAATTGGATTTCCAGTTGGAAAATCTAAGAGAATCCAACTGGAAATCTACTTGGATTTTTAATTGGAATTTCATTCAAGTTTTCCGAAAAGAAATCAAATTGGATTCTCAAATGCAATTACATTAAAATTTTCCTAAAAGAATTCCACATGAATTTTCAACTGGAAATCTTGTTGGATTTTCAACTGGAAAATAATTGGATTTCTAAGTGGAAATCCAATTAGATTCTCAACTGGAATTACATTTAAGTTTTCCTAAAAGAAATCCACTTGGATTTCCAACTGGAAATTTTGTTTGATTTCCAACTTGAAATCTACTTGGATTTTCAACTAGAAATTCACTTGAATTCCCAACTGAAAATCAAATTGGAAAATTGACCATTTCTCCAATTGAAAATTCAATTGGGAAATGGACCATTTCTCCAATTGAAAATCCAATTCAAATCCAATTGGATTTTTTCAGTATCTGACGCAAGAATTTTGTAATAATTCGCACTCCAACGTTATTTTGTGGAAACAGCCGGATTCTTAAAATAAAGATACTGTGACATAGCGGGCGGTTTGATTCTACGTCACTATTTTTACGTCCCTCGACATTGTACTTGCTTGGCATTTGGTGAGATCGCGTTTCGAGAATTTTATTTCGAATAAATGTTCATCCGTTGACTCGAAAATCGTTTAAGTCTAATTTACGTTGAGCACGGAAGTCTTTAATAATTGGTAATTCTATTTAGATAGAAGTGATAGCATATGCTTTAGGATGAATCACGGTCTAAAAAGATCGAGACAGCTTTTATTTGCGAATTACTTCGAATTCCGTAGTGATGACTTTTGTTTAAGGAAGTAGATGTTTTTTACGGTGACGGAATTTCAATGTTTTTGAAAGGATTGTTTGAAAAATAGAAAATTTGAGAGAAATATTGGGGAAAGTGAAACCCTCCCGAGATTTGGGTAGAATTAATTATTATTTATATTAAAAATAATTATTAAAATATGAAGAATAACAGAATTATGCGTTGATTTAATAGTAATGGTTTTTGAAAATAAAAAATAATGAAAATTTGGTGGAAATGATTAAAAATGTGCTTACTGAAATCTAAGGGACTAATTTATATAGAATTGAGGAATCTTAGTTTCACTCATAAAAAAGAAAATAATATACGATTTAGAATTTTTTTTTTTAATTCTTAATGCTAGTTCCCTGTTGAAAACTTTTGATTGATTTCGTACATTTTTGACAATGAGACCAATAATATCTGAAATGTCAGCACGAATTATTTCAAAATGTAGGACAACATGCCAAGTACACTCGGATTCTCAAAATGCTCGATTACAGAACTCGCGAGTAGGTCAGTAACAAAACCTGTTACTCTCAAATCCTTTTTTGACATAATCAAGGAGTCATTCGTCCCTGAGAAACCACGTTCGAGAAAAAATTCAAGAACTCGGAGTTTTATACATCTCACCTATAAAATTAGAGTTCTATTATAAAATTCTATTTCTTTCCGTATTTCTCCGTAGGTTCGTATAATTCAAAAAATTTTCTTCATTATTTTCACAAGGTTGAAACAATTTTTCAAAATTTTTTTAAGTTTCAGTCATTTTCAATGATTTTTGAGAATTTGTAAAAGAGTCTTACTTCAAATTTGCAGAAAATAGTGATTTGTTCCTTTTATTATTTTTCTAATTTTTTCAAACTTATAGTAAGTACAATTTAGTGTTCAATAATTTTCAAGAGTTTACAAAAGTGGCCTTCTTGAAATGAGAAAAAAATAGTAGTTTATTCCTCTTGATGTTAGAGAAAAATCAAGTACTTTTTACTAGAAAATATAGTAATTGGTGATCGAGATAAAATATAGTAAATTTTACTATATTTCATATTTTTTCATAATTTTACTAATATTTACATCGAATTTTAGAAATCTATATAGTAATCTACAAAACTTAAAAATTCATAAAAATATGAGTAATTCAAAAACATTGTAAATTTCAATACTTTGTTATCAAATTCTAGAATTCTGTAGAGTGAATGATAGAAATACAAGAAAACTGTAGAAATACTAAAAAATACTACAAATTTTTATAATTAACGTAAAAAATACGTGGATTTCGAAAATTTCTGAAGCACTTAAAAATATATATTCCTTCTAGGATCTTACGATTTTTAATTTTTGATAATCTGGTTTCGGTAATAAGATTTTTAAATTTTACGAATTTCAGAGTTTCAAAGTAAAATACATTTTTTAACAGTATTTTTACATATTATTATTAAAAACATTTATCTCATTGCTTCATAATTATTTTTATTATTACTGTACTTAAAGTTTCTCAGATTTTAAATATTTCCGTCAATTATAGTTTTTTTTTTATAAATCACTGAGTGAAAACTATTTCTCAAACTTTTTTTTATACGTTATGATATATAAAAATAAAAATAATATTGTAGATTTCCCTAGAATATAGTAATTTTTCCAATATTTACAGTACAAATTACTACGTTATTTTCAGTGCAGAGTTCCTTTTTTATCCTGTTTTTGAACCCAACAAAACAATTTTTATTTAATTTTATTTTACATATTTACGAAAAATGACTGAAATTCAAAATTGCAAAAATTTTAAATAATAATCAAATGCTAATGAAGAAAATAAAGTAAATTTTGAATTATTCGAAATATTTTAAATTTCTAGATTTTCTAGATTTTTCAATTTTTATTTTATTTCACTAATAAAATTTTGTTAAGATTCGAAATTTCTTACAATTCACAGAATTTAGAAATAATTTTTGATATTCTACAAAATTCTTCGGAACCTTCAATTTTTCGAAGTTTTCAAGGCACATAAATTTTTATTGAAATATCTAGAGTTATTGATGATTTTTGTACGAAAAAATAAATTATGAATAATCAATATATTTATGGTTAAATGTACTATAGTATATGAAAAATAAAAATAATATTGTAGATTTTCGTACACTGAGAAAAATGGTTTGGTTACAGCAGCTATTGATTTAGTAAAACATAGACCCACCAAAGTTTTGGGTACTGCAACCGAAACTTTGGTTATGACAACAAAAACTTGTGTTATAGCAACTAATACTCAATTTTTATGACTGATACTCAAGTTGCAATAATTAATTATTTGGTTATCATACCTAAAGTTTTGGTTGTACGTTGTACTAACAAAAACTTTGGCTGGCTCAAATTTTACTAAATAAATGGTTGCTGTAACCAAAATTTCTTTCCGTGTAGAATACAGTAATTTTTCCAATATTGATAGTACAAATCGCTAGATTTTTTTTTCAGTTGTATCATCGAGAGTCTCAAGGACGAAAAGCAACTGAAATTATTCTTCTCTTTTTGTACAAAAAACTAAATTATAAATTAATGAACATGTTTATAGTTAAAAGTACTAAAGTAGTATATGAAAAATTAAAATTATACTATAGATTTTTCTACATTGAGAAAAATGGTTTGGTTACAGCAACCATTGATTTAGTAAAATATGGACCCACCACAGTTTTGGGTACTATAACCAAAATTATGGTTATGACATCTAAGACTTGTGTTATAGCAACTAATTCTCAATTTTACCTAAAGTATAATAATTATTTGGTTATCATACCTAAAATTTTGATTGTACAACCAAAAACTGGGACTTATATTTTACTAAATAAATGGTTGCTGTAACCAAAAATTTCTCTCTGTATAGGATATAGTATAATTTTTCCAATATTTATAGTACAAATTGATAGATTTTTTTCTCAGCTGTATCATCAAGTCTCAAGGACGAAAAGCAACTGAAATTATTCTTTTATTTTTGTACGAAAAAACAAATCATGAATAATAAATATATTTATTGTTAAATATACTATAGTATATAAAAAATTAAAATAATATTGTAGATTTCCCTACACGGAGAAAAATAGTTTGGTTACAGCAACCATTAATTTAGTAAAATGTGGACCCAATGTTGTAAGTACTACAACAAAAACTTTGGTTATGACAACCAAAATTTGTGTTATAGCAACTAATGCTTAATTTTACCCTAAGTATAATAATTATTTAGTTATCTTATCTAAAGTTGTGGTTGTACTACCAAAAACTTTGGTGGGCTCAAATTTTACTAAATCAATGATTGCTGTAACCAAAAACTTTTCTCTGTATCAAATATAGTTTAATTTTTCCAAGATTTATACTATATATACAAATCGCTAGATTTTTTTTCTCAGTTGTATTGTCGAGAGTCTTAAGGACGAAAAGCAACTGAAATTGCTCTTCTCTTTTTGTACAAAAAAAAATAAATTATAAATAATAAATATATTTATGGTTAAATTTATTAGAGTATATGAAGAATGAAAATAATATTGTAGATTTTCCTACACGGAGAAAAATGGTTTGATTACAGCAACCATTGATTTAATGAAATATGGACCCACCAAAGTTTAGTGTACTACAACCAAAACTATGGTTATGGCAACCAAAACTTGTGTTATAGCAACTAATGCGCAATTTTACCTAAAGTATAATAATTATATGGTTATCATACCGAAAATTTTGGTTGTACAACCAAAAACTGGGACTCATATTTTACTAAATAAATGGTTGCTGTAACCAAAAATTTCTTTCAGTGTAGAATACAGTAGTTTTTACAATATTTGTAGTACAAATCGCTAGATTTTTTTTTCTCAGTTGTATTGTAGAGAGTTTCAAGGACGAAAAGCAACTGAAATTGCTCTTCTCTTCCTTGTTTCGCAGCTTCCCGTAGCCGAGGATCTCCGAGTCTCGCCGAACTGCGCCCCTCTTGATAAAATTTCGCCGGTGTAACTGTTATCCAGTGCAGGCGGCAGGATGAATGAAAACGACAGGCCAGTCAATGCTGACGAGGAGGACGAGATGGAAGCGCACCTTTCCGAGGACGCAGAATGGAAGAAAATACAACAGAACACCTTCACGAGGTGGGCCAACGAGCGGCTCAAGGTCGTCAACAAGCACATCGATGACCTTGAGATGGACCTCTCGGACGGCCTCAGGCTCGTCAGCCTCATCGAGGTCCTGGCCGAGAAGCACCTCCCGAAACACAACAAGAAACCGAGCTTTCGGTCCCAGAAATTGGAGAACGTCTCCGTCGCTCTCAAGTTTTTGGACGACGAAGGCATTCGGATCGTGAATATTGGTGAGTGGGGATTTTGGGAATTTATTTTTGGACTTTTGATTAGTGGTTTTTCCGTGATTTTTGCATTTTTTATTGAAGGAGTTTTGAGTAGTTTTTCTGTGATTTCGTTGGGTTCATGAGAATAAGGTTTTTTCGGTGTTGTAACGGAAAGTTTTGTAATAGTAATGGATTTTTTGTTGGTTTTGCGACATTTTTGTAGTTAGGGCAGTGAAAAAGTTTTGTTATAAAAAAGAAATTGCTGCAGCAGCAAAAAATTTGCTACTTTAACTAACTTGATTCAAAATATTATATTTCTTGATACTAGAACGTAATTTTTATTCGATAAATTTCTTAATGATTGGGCGAAAAAAAAGAATTTGTTGTAGCAGCAAAAAATTGTGCTATTTTAATACAACTTGACGCAACAAATTAACAAATTTTTTTGTTCAGCATTAGCTTGTTTTTTCGTTGCTCCAACAAATATTTTTTGCTACCAGAACGGAATGTTTATTTAATAAAATTCATAATGATTGGGCGACAAAAAATAATTTGTTGTAGCAGCAAAAACTTGTGCTATTTTAACAGAACTTGACGTAACAATTTTTTTGTGCAGCATAAACTTGTTTTTTGTTGCTCTAACAAATATTTTTCGCTACCAGAGCATAATTATCATTCAATGAAATCAAATTGAGGAATTAGTTAAAACTATTATTAATATGGATTTGATGTATAAAAATTTTGAAATGTTTATATTTAAAAACTCCGAATTGTTGCTATTACATGAATAATTTTGGTTTCTTAAAAAATTTAAAACTCGAAAAAAGGTGGATGAAAAAATTACAATTGAAGAATTCTATTTCTAAATCCTCGAATTCACGATTATTTCTTAAATTTTGGAAATTTGTCAGAATTCCTAGATATTTAAATTTTGTTTTGTTTATTTATAAGACTGAAAAAATTTTTTTAAAGTCGTAGGAAATGACACAATTCTTCAATTGTTAGAAATTATGATTTGTTCATAAAAAGTTTATAAAATATTGTTTTCAGAATTAATTTCTGAAAAATAACAAATTTTCGTGTTCATTCTGCCAATCGTGAAAATATTTGAAATATAATGTAAACTATATGAAAAAAAGTTTGTAAAGTATAATTTTAAAATATTATTAACAATATACAGAGCGTACATAAGTACAGAGCGATACGTGGTACAGTGCGGACGTGTTTTTGTACCTCTCTCTTTCGTTCACGTTTTTCAGTGTTAAATCGCTACCAAAAATACTTTACTCGTACGTGATAGTTTCAATGGTCGTTGCCTGTTATCCGTACAGTATTTTTCGTATGAGTTTTCGCGTTTTTTTTTCTTATAATTAGTTTTGTGAGTTCAATCACCGCATTGGTCTGTTATCAATGCTTCTAGAGAATTCTCGAAAATTCTGAAACGTTCGAGTGAC
>JAPYZL010031025.1:0-17202 GCA_030522825.1 Platygaster orseoliae | reverse complement strand
AATGGTTTGGTGACAACAACCATTGATTTAGTAAAATATGGACCCACCAAAGTTTTGGGTACTACAACCAAAACTTTGGTTATGATAACCAAAGTGTTCGATATTGCAACTTAATGATCAGTCATAAAAATTGAGCATTAGTTGTTATAACAGAAGCTTTGGTTATTATAACCAAAGTTTTGGTTATAGTACCCAAAACTTTGGTGGGTCCATATTTTACTAAATCAATGGTTGCTGTCACCAAACCATTTCTCTCCGTGTAAATTGAAAGAAATATGGTTTTTTTTCGCGATAATTGCTAAATTTTATTGAGCTCTGAATATTTTTTTATCAAAAATCAATTCTAACTGAATAACTGAAATAAAAAATTAAAAAAATCGTTTTCTGACAAAATGATTGAGTCAAGAAAATATTAAGCATCAAAATAACTGCAAACACAGTAGCATTTTGACTAAAAACAATTAATAGTTCTCAGAGAAAAATTTTGGCTAATAGATATTTATACTGAATTTTGATCAATTTACTTATTTTTAAAAAAAAATGTTTGTTTCGACTAGATGTCATACATTAATTTTTAAAATTGCAATTGTTCTGGTAATAACTAACATCAGATTAGTTCGAAATCGGCATATATATTCAAAATCTCAAGCGTCATTATACGCATATCTAAAAAAAGCACAAGAAAAATAAGATTCATTGTATCAGCAAAAAGATGTGCTTTTTCAACACAAATTCACAGAGCGAATTTTTTCGTTGCCTCATCAAACCTTTTTTTGCCGCCAGAGCATAATTACAATGCAATGGAATTTCATGCATTTGGCTCAGTCTAAAAAAAAATTCATTAGTGTAACAAATAAATAGACTACTTTTACAAAAATTCGTTTCATCAAGTTACATTTAAAAAGCATATCTCTTTTTTCCATGCAAGTATTCAACAATTTTTCCTATTCTAAAACTTTACTACTTTATTCAAAAATAAGACACCTTCCCCACCCTCAATACAAAAATCAGATATGCAACGAAACTACATTTTCTTCCTCTTAAAAACCTCCCTTTCGGCCCACGAAAAACAGCAAAAAAACCTTACAGTTTCTCCAGAATTCCAGAAAAAGTATCGTACACTCCAAGTTGAAAAACCACGACCATGAATCCACATGACACACATCCTCGCTACGCTCTCGACAACCTACCTCACACTCATCCAAAATGCTTCTCTAGCTAAACACACTATCAAAGAAATTCGGAACACCCCCCCCCCTCGCCCCTCCTCAACCTACACTCTTAGATTGTAGCTGAGAAAGAGCGCAAAAAAGCAAGCCTGGAATCGATAACGATGAATGGAAAAGTTGTTCGCCGGGAGTGTTTGAGCGTGATTCATAGAAAACTCGTCAGAGCGAACTGAGGTAAAAAAGCGTAGATAAGGTTGGGTCGGGGTATGGTCGGAGATTGGGGGCGGTGGGCTGGATAACTCACTGACGAGATTATAATCAGGCAGCCGGGATTAAAGCCGCTGCGGTGGCATCCACGTAGGCAGAGCTTGCATTAACGTTCGGCGAATAACTTGTTCGCGTTTCCCTCGCTGCGTCGAGCTTTTGCTAACAGTGTCAATCCATCAACCTTTGAGCCCGCCGCTTCGAAACTCGCCTTTATTTGCCTTTCATGCGATGTAACTCACAATTTGTCGGCGAAAAATTGCAGCGCCGCGGCAAAAGCGCGCTCGCGAACAATCGCAGAACTGGGTCCTCGAGTCATTGTTAGGTCTTAACGAGCAGGCGAAAAAGAGGGGCGATCGTTTTTGCGAACTTTCATATCTTTGGGGAGAGATGTGATGATGATTTTCGAATAATTGGGAGTGGAGATGACAGTGGTTTTATAAGATTATTATTTTGTTGCTGCAACAAATCTTTTTTGCTGAAACTTTATGCAAAGACCGTGTTCTGGATGCAAAAGAAAAGGGAAGATAGTCACTAAGTAAAAATAAATTAAAAGGAGCAAAAAGCTCTCTAGAAAGTTTCGAGAACGAAGGTGAAAAGAATGATGCTTCCGAATTCCAAGTAACGTATTAGCGCGTTTTGCGATGCATCAGAAGCTGATGGGCACGAGCGAAAGAGAAAGAAGCTTGGCGCATCCATCTTCCTTGACGTGCCCTTTTTGCGTCTCTTTGCCAGCCGACCTGTGCACCTACACCAACTCCCCGATCTGCGATTTATCATGAGCCGATTAATTTGCAGCGAGACTTCTACGGTCACGAACTATACATGCGTTTTCCAGTTGCGAGTTTATTACTTTCAAGAGAAACCTTTTCACAGAAAAAAAAACTAGTGCTTCCATAGGAATTATCAAATCAAAAACCTGAATCAATTAATTCCTGAATTTATAAATTAAATCATCATTGTACTAAATCTTTATAAACTTGTCGGTAAGCAATAAAAAAATATTTTTTTGTGACTTGACCAGCCTGTACTTCATTATAGCAAAGGAAAAGCCTTATTCCGGGTAAAAAAGAGGCGGAAAAAGGAATGAAGATAAACAAAGCCGGTATTTTTATCACGAGCGAATGGTTCGAACTATAAATTAACAATCTCGTTAATCCTCAATAGCCGGGCGTAATCGTTTTCGGACGGCATTTGTTTAACAGTACAGAGCGGAGAATCGCGAGCGAGGGCGAAATCGTCGATTAGAACTCGGCGGGAAAACGAGCGTGCAACGATAAAGGGAATTTTACGGGTGAAAAGCACAATTACAAAAGGGTAATTAGGAATCGTTATTACACGTCCGCGTACGTACGTGCGCATTCGGCGGTTTCACAAACGAGAAACCGGTGATCACTTCGCGTCGCGGTTTTCACGTTCGAATCGATACGTCAAATGAAAGAATCTCAAGTTGCGTAAAAAATGGTTTTTATAATGATGAACTGTGGGGAACTATTTTGAGGATACCTTCGTCTGTTACATGGGTCTGTTGCATTTAGAAATATTTACCCTTGATTCCCGGTCATTTTCCTGAATGAACATTTTCCCGAAATGCCATTATTCCGAACGTATTATTTCCCGAATTTCGGTTGGAATTTAACTTTTATTACAATTGTAAACATTTATAAAGTTCAGAAGAAGAGTCGTCAATAAAAAGAGCCATGGTAAATATTTCATAACAAGAGTCGTAGTAAAAATTTTATGAAAAGAATCTTTAATAAGAAGATTCGTGGTTGAAATTCCAAATTAGGTTTCTTCAGATATAAAATTCAGAGGTTAACGTTGTGTAAGATTGCTGTATACGATTATTATCATGTAAGAAATAAAGACTCTAATTTTGAATGTGACAGTTGTTGTTCATGCGAAAATTGTTTTTTAAATGCGTAACCATGGCATTTCAAGACATTGGGCTGATATGAAAATTTCCAGTTCGAGAAAATTGAAAATCCTAAAGGTCGTTCGGGAAAATGGCCGTTCAAAAAAAGACCTTTCGGGAAAACGGTTTTCTGGAAAATGACCGTTCGGAAAAAAGGCGGTTCGGGAAAAGGGATTCAGGAAAATGGTCGGCAACGCTTACTCTTGTGATGTTGATTCTTATAAAAACCTTATCGAATTGCTCATGAAAATTTCTATAAGCCTAACCAAATAAAACTTTTATGAAGAAAAATTTTTTCATAAAGTTACCTTATTTTTCTTCATCAGATTCATTATACAAGTTTTTAAAACTTTTTTTTTAGAAAAAATTTTTTTAAGTATTAAACTTAGAAAAAATGACAAAAATTTAAAATTTTTCACAAAATTGGAGAGCATTTAATAAAAATATGAAAGTTTATGAAAATTTACGGGGTTCAAATATTTTTTTATGAAAAATTTACTATGTTTTATAAAAATGTTACTCTTTTTTATGTGAATAAATTTTTTTATAAGGTTTTTATAAGGTCACTTTCAAAGAAAATTTTTGTTCATAAAAGTTTTATATGGTCGACTTCATAAAAAACGGAATTCTTATAAAAAATTTTTGATTCTTATAAATATGTAGCCTTTTTTTTATAAGAATCAAAATAACTAAGGTCACTGTTATATTTTGCTTTTTTTTTCATTAACGACTTCGTCAGTTTTCATTCATAAATGAGTGTTTTTTAGATTTTAGAAAAAGTTTTTACATTTTAGAAAAAAAGTTTTATAAGGTCGACTTTATAAAAAACGGAATTCTTATAAAAATTTTTTGATTCTTATAAAAATGCAGCCTTTTTTCATAAGAATCAAAATCACTAGGGTCACTGTTTTATTTTGCTTTTTTTTTATTAACGTTTTCGTCAGTTTTCATCCATAAACGAGTGTTTATTAGATTAAATAAAAAGTTTTATAAGGTCGACTTTATGAAAAATGGAATTTTTATAAAATTTTTTTGATTTTTATAAAAATTTAGCTTTATTTTTTATTTGAATAAAAATTCCTAAGGTCGCTGTCATATTTTGCTTTTTTTTCATGAACATCTTCGTCAGTTTTCATTCATAAATGAGTGATTTTTAGATTTGGTGATCATGAAACTGTAAAAACCAAAATTAATTTAGTTATTGAATTTTCTATTTTAAGAGTAGTTTTAACGCTTTAAAATTCATAAAAGTAATAATCTTTGTTTGGAAAATCTTTTCTGACACTGTAAAAAAAAGTTTAATTGCAATTCTGTGTGCAAAGGAATTGAAAACCAAGTAAAATGACCTGTTTAGAGTATTTTTTTATATAAACAAAGTTCTCCATTCTAGAATATTGTAATATTGTTCCAATAACATTGTGTGATAAAATTCTCGATTTTTTTCAGATATGAAATAATTAATTTCAGGGTACATTATTTTGTTATGTATTTGCCATTGTACTATAGTCAAGCATAGAATTTTCGAACATAACAATTTATTGCAATTGATTTAAAATAGTGCTGACGAATATTTTAGTCATAAGTTCCAAAATTTATATTCGTAAAATTTGGAATACATCTTTAATAAAATAAAGAGTTCGAGGAAAATTTTCAGATTAGTCTGTAGCTCTAAGATGATTTATTATGTAACTTTAAACTTGGATTTTACATTATTGGGTCAAATCTGTTACAAAAATGTACAAGAGTATGTATAATGTGAAATCTTGAAATTGAAAAAGGCAGAATTTAAGACTTGAAAAATAAAAATTCAGTAATTATATTCTATAAAACTCTAATTTCTGCATTTTTTGTATAGTCAAAACAAGTATGGAACTTGATATTGAAGAATATATGTATATTTATAACATTCCAAATTTACGTTTCATTAATTATACAATCGATTATTTATATTAAAAGACAGAATCCCAAATTCTTGGGATAGACAGTAATTTGGTGCACGGTTAAAAAAATTTTATTTTCGAAATCCAGGATGATAGAACTCTACATGATTGAACTCAAAGTTCTTAAATTCTTAATTCTACGTTGCACGATTTGGAAATTCTTTATCCTATAATTGTTGATTATAGAATTTCATATGTATCAACTCAAGATCAAAAAAATCTGTTTTGGAATTCAGAGTTCTAAAATATTACCTTGAAGAAGTTGCTTTACATTTTTCTCATAAAATTTTTTTAAATTTTGAACTGTTTGTACGATTTCAGAAAATTTTCAAAATTTACAAAAAAGTTTTAATGCTATTAATGTTTTTTAGATTGTCGAAAGTTTTGAAAAAAGAAAAAAATGTGAGAAATATAAAAAAATGTTTTTAAATTTCAATGTATGAATTTTCTATGTATATAATATATAATATTGAAACTCTGAAAACCACGTGAAAATTAACAATTGCAGTATAAAATTCTGAATATCTTCACGTTGAGGTACATTTACAACCTTCAAAACCTGTTCTTACATTTTTTAGACAAATCTAAATAGCTCATAACATTTTGAAAATTTGCAGTAACAATATTATTATTATATACAGTGAGTCGTGGAATAAAAAATGAAATTACTGTAAAAATTTCATTACATGAAACGAAATAAAAGACAACGTAGCCAAAAACAATGTCAAATGACACGATTAATCACAACCCTCATTGATGATGATTTTATCCAATCGCTTTGATAATTTAACCAGTGGAAATCCCGGCGATTTTCCGATGGGACAACGCTGAAACTTACATAACGTCGCGAATTATTTTCCTAAGATGTATGCGTGGCAGCTGCACTCACGACGTTCATTTATATCAAGGCAGCCTCGTCGAATCGTCTGCTCACCCGATTCCGTGATTTTATCTACAAGCTCTAATTTCGCAAGCATCCAGAATTTCTAACTAATCAACGCCGCGTTTATTTTTATGACTCCTCCCATTTATGGGTACGAGAAACGACTCAATCTATGATTATAACGAAAATGGCTAGTTTTCGCTAGACTTACGTTTAATATTATTTCCATTGTAAATCCCAAATTGTAATTTGTAACTATAATTGTAAATAATTGGATGCTTTTATGCCAGAAAATAACATCAATTAGTAATTCTACATAATTATTACATTACTTTTTCTCCATTACTGACTATAAAAATTTTAAAACCGAGTTCGATGTGAAAATTTATTATTCCGACGTTTATTTTATTCATAATTGCCCTGTCATTCATAATTTCGTTCCATAGGGAATATTGATTTTCGTCTCGCTGCTATAGAGCATCAGTATTCACGATACAAAAGGCATGTACAGTGACGATTAAAGCATTCAAATTAGCAAAGCTCTTTGTTTTTAGAGGAATTACAGGGCGCCCTGACCAATGATGAATACCAACGGAATGATAGGTTGAAACTAACGAGTTTCCCCGCCTTGTTTTTTTTTTCTTTTGTGGCCACGTGCACTTTTCATTATCAATAATTTTGCGAGTGGAGTATGGTTTCATCGCCATCACTTAGTTTTTTTTAAATTTATGTTAATGCATCTTGTTGACATTTAAAATTCAGATTTGTATGAATTAAATTTGAAATTATGAAAGTTTTGGTGATTGTTTAGTCCGAAATTCCATACTTGAAAATTTTTTTTACGTTATAAGTGAGTTTCGAAAACATTCATTCCTATTATATATTGTTCTAATAAGATCAGTCGAAAAAGTTGTAGATAAATAATGCTGTTTTTGATTTTATAATAATTTTGAAAACCTCTGTATCTGAAATTTTTAAAATGTGAAAAGGTCATCTCATTGTTAACGTAATTTTAAAGTTCAAATGTAAATATAAGTTTTCAATGGTTTTAAATAGTTTGAATCATGTTCGAAAGATTCAATATTGAAAAAATATGGAAACATAAAAAATTCTGCATGTAAAAAACTTTGAAAAAATTTATTAAAGTTGAAGAATTTTTAGAAATGTTCAAGAAGTTTATAATCGTCTTAATGGACAAACTTTTTCAAGATACATCGATCTTTTTCTTCAGTTTCTAATGAATATCTGAAAAACATAAACATTTTTAAAAAATTAAAAGAACAAGAACTTGATTGTAGTGATTTTTTACAAAATTTGCAAAATGATAAAAGTTTGAATGGTGATAGAACATTTTTATTGAAAAAAATTTGTAGAAACATTGACAAATTAAGGTAGATTAACAGTTTATAAAAATAAAATATTTAAAAAATCAAATTTATTGTTAATAAATCTTATATATCGTGTTTATTTTATTATTTCTTAAAAATATATTTAATGATATTTTTACTTTTTGGATATAAAACTCAAATTTGCTAACTTGTAAAATATTACTAAAAATCTTCATGAGACGAACAAATGTCGAACAAATATTTGGAGGTTAATATTTGTCGGTACATAAAGATTCAAATTTTTAGAATAAAAATACAATTACTAACAATTATAATTCTAGGGATTGTAAAGAATACACAAAAAATTTGTGAACATGTAGTACTTTATATAATGTTTATAAATATTTTAAATTGTGTTGGTTATCATATTTAACAAAAAAATGCATCATTATATGAAATTTTGTTCATTTTTATTTATCGTGTGAAGAACTGAATATAAGTTAAAAAATGATGAATGGCGTAAGTGGACTGTACAAATTTCTAGAAATTAGATAAATTTACTATGATGATACAACATTGCAAACTTAAAAAAAAAATTATATTTAAAATGATGCGATGGAGAATAATTACAAAAATTTTTAAAAATTCGTAGGGTTTGGGAATTATTATTTGACTTATTTTTGAGAATTAAGAGAAATTATTGATTATAAAAATATTTTAATAAACTTTGTTGATTGTGTTCAATTTGACGTTCCTTTGAAATAAGATAAAATTGTTTCTTAAATTTTATTCAAAACTCTGAACGTGTTGAAAATCACGAGAAATCTTCATGAGCTAGACTATTTTTACTTGAATACGAAAATATCGAAAATTGTAAAAAATTATGAAATATAAAAAATAGTCATTATTATTCAAAATTCGGAAAATTTGCATTATTTCAGAAAAGGTAAATGCTTTCTTTTGAAAGGAAGAATTTTTAAAAATCCCACAGATTTTTATATTCGAGGAATATCTTGAAATTTTAAATATTTAATTGTAAACGGTGATGGTCAATAGTTCTTAAAATTTCAATAGCAATTCAGAGTATTTGGAAAACTTGAAAATGTTGCGAATAATTAAAAGTTTTGACGGCTTTATGGAACCTCAATTTGAAAATTGATGCATTGACATATAAGAAGGTATTTTTGAGTATTTAACCCAAACGAGTAATGCCACCCAACATCCCTAAATTTTCCAGCATTCTACATTCCCTTCATTTTAATAAAATTCTTCATGAAAACCCAAAATTAACGTCGACCAGCTCAAATTCCCAGAAAAAAAACTGACTCCCTTAATTCAACACCGACTGAAAAAATTTGACACGAAGTAAAATGGGAAGAAGGGAAAATAAAACAATTCGAGATGTAGAATCCAAATTGGCATTAGCATAAATTAGGACTCTTCCAGTATCGCGATATTCCGTTTTGTTTATGAAATGAGTGCTCCGAGTTTCCCGACGTTGAAGTTTTCGTACGACAACTTTGCGAATTTGTTAAATTGGCAATTTACCTACCAAACTAGTGGTGCTGTTCGTCGTCGTCTGCGCACCGTCGCAATTCCACCGTGCCATCTTTTTTCCGTCTTCCCATACTTCGCCTCGGATCATTTTCTCGCGTGAAGAAATTCCACTCGCGCCTTTTTTCCACGCCCCGGCGAAACAGTGAAGGATAATTTACGCCAGGAATTCCGGACTGAAATTACGGAACGTCACCTAATTTCATCTTCGCCTCGTGCGAAAAAATAGCATCTAAAATTAATGAAATGCAAGGTTTTTTATTTTTCAAGTAGTGTAGTGCAAAATCAGCCATCGTTTTGTTTAATGTTTTTTTCAACAAAAAAAACGTATCAACAAAAAATTTACAAAATTCCCCCTTTACCTCCCAACCCCAAAGTCTACCCTTCCACAACCACTAAAAGTTCAAAAATCCTGAAACTCCGAGAATCGTAGAGAACCAGAGAGCGAGAAAGAGAAGGAGTTATACAGAGAGAGAAGTTGCATTCCCGTGGGGAAAAGCGCGGACAAAAGGTTTAGGGGGCAGCCTATAATTCAGGCTTGATGGCTGGACCTGAATTACGAGGTCACTTCCTGTGGCGCCTCTACGAGCTTCCGGTTCCGGTCGCGCTACTACGTCGTTTCTCTCCTTCCCTCGCCCCGCGCTTTATCTATATACCCCCCCCCTTCAACCACCCCCCGACGCCACGCCAATCTCCCTCCTCCTCTCCCCCCTTCAGCCCCTCTGTTTCCCGAGCTTTTCCTCCATCTTCCGCCGCGTAGCAGCGTGTGCCCTCGAGCTTGCAAAACTTGGCACAATGGCGCAACTTGGCCATTAGGGAGTCGCGGCGTGTGTGCTTTCCCCGTGGCATAAAAGGGCCCGCTCGGTCAGTTGCCCCCGGGAATATATCCCACTCGCTTGCAACTGCGGCGCCCGGCTTAACAACTTGTTGTTGGTGGGTGCACAGGTGATTCGGACGCGGATATAAGTACGTTTTCATGGATGGTTAATGGGGCTGCATCGACGATATCATTCCCGGAAGTCCCTTTAGGGTCTGTCGGTGAATTACGTGGCGTAATTTTCGGGCCTCCTTGTTTTTGAAGGTTGCAACGAGGTGTTGGATAAAGATATGTTGGGTTTTGGTTGTTCTAGCGATGATAATTAGCTAGGACTGACGAAAATATGGACGAAAATGTTCGAAAATATGTATGTATGTATGTATGGACGAAAAAAAGCTGAAATATGAAAGATAAATATTTATTTTAATCACTGGTACTAAAAGAATAACAATGAATAATGGCATGCTTTTGTAAATTTTTAAACTGAAATGAACGATGACTGTCTTTAATACTTACTTTTACAGTAAACATTGTAAATAATAGAGGCAATATTTACCTGACTTACCTCTAAAGGGGGGAATCCCATGTAACAGCCAGAAAAAAAGGTATTTTTGGGTATGTTTTTAGACATGAAAAGACAAGCTCATCTTTTCAAAACTTTTTCTATCTATTATGCTACTTTTGGAAAATGAAATCAATTTTTTGTTACTTTATACAATTAGGTTTTGTTTTATAAAGGCTGATGTCGGACATGTCTGAATTTGATACGTCAATCTGCCCGATCTCTAGCTCTACACAGAAACGTCTGAAACACAGAAATCAAAAAGTTTTTTGTAGTTTTAATCTAGAGTTAGCCTGGAACCAAAAAGTTTTGAGAAATATGAATATTTCACCAAATAGTGACTATTGAAAGAAGAAAATATTATTTTCACCTGAAAATGTGCTGTAATTTGTTAGTTGAAATAGTCGCCATTTGGTGAAATATTAATACTTTGTCAAAACTTTGAATTTTCAGAGTAACTCTAGATTCAAACTTTCAAAAAATTTCTGATTTTTGTGTTTCAGACGTCTGTGCGAAGAGCTAGAGATCGGGCAGATTGAAGTGTATCAAATGTCCGACAAGAGCCCTTATATAACAAAATGTATTTGTTGTATAAAGTAACGAAAAATTGGTTTCACATTTCTAAAGTAACATAATAAATTGAATAAGTGTCAAAAAGAATAGTTTTTGTTTTTAAATCATGTTGATTTTTTCCCTCAGACTTAAAAATAACAAGAAATGTAAATAAAATATTAAATGTTACTGTCTATGAAATACCTTTTACCATGAGAAGAAAAATTTTGCTACTTAGATCCTGTAGTTTTCTGAATTTTGAATCAATACTATGAAAATTTGTAATTATTCAAAATTATAAATATTTTCGAAATAATTGAATTTAATATTTATCATTTTTTTTTTAAATATTGATGGGAAGATTTTTCTAAACCTTATATCTTCACGACACATTCTTTTCTACAGAATTTTTTTCGTTTGACTTTTTATCCATTCAAACAAAAATTTCTTTCTTCCAAATAATTTTCTATTTTGTAGGTTTTTGATCCAAAACAAACGAATTTTGAAAAATTCTATTTTTCCTAATTAGAAAAGCCTAAAAACGAAGTATATTACATCATTTTTTTTCGAACTGATCATTTACGTAAATAACAAACCTGTTCCTTATTTTGGAAATTCCTAACCTAATAATATCTTTTTCACGCACTTCTTTAAATCTAAACTTTTAGTTACATCCAATAATTGCATGAGTATTACAATTTTACAATAATTTATTTCTATATTACTTCTAATTATTTTATTTTGCAGTGAATCCAATACAAAATTTCTCATCCAACATTTATGAATTACAATTGAAATTACTGAAAAATGATGATGAAAAATTATATTCTGATCTATAATCACAAATTTATAAACATTCACTTCATCCAAAATTTTAAAACCGCAAACTTCAATCACCACAAATAATGATTATACAAATATTATAAACATGTTCAAATCTTCCTCTCTTTTTTACTTGTATTTTTTAGTAACTTTAAAAAAATCGTCATGACAATTTTTAAGATGTCAATTTTGGAATAATTTCATTCATTGTCAGTTAATATAAACGTAGAGTACTTTTTTATTTCAAAGCATTTCTCACAACCTTAAATTGAAGATGCATTTTTCTGTTTCATTTTTTAATCGTTCAACCTAAAACGTAAAATTTTTAAACTTTTCACTAATTCTACTATCACCTTTGTAATCCAGAAATAGTAAAACTTGGAATCGAATTATTGTAATTAAAGCTTTACAAAAATGCATTGAATTTTGACTTAAGATCATAGCCTACTATTTATCAAAAAGTAATGATTCATTTTTATAATAATCTCTATCCAAATATTGTATAATCTCAAAAACTGTATAATTTATTTTGTATTGATCAGTGAAATTTTGTTTGTGACATGTAATTTTTTTATTTAGGTGTCTGAGTTTACAATTTTTAAATCAAAATATTTACAAAAAAATTTGTCTATTAGCAACAATGTGCAGTGTTCTGATTACTTAAACATTTATGTTATATTTTTCAATAATCATCACTTGTAATTTATTAAAGATATTGATAATCGATATATCGATTGAAATTTTGACAGACCCTTCGATATTGTATTCATTTCGATAATTTAAGAATTTCGATTTTCAATGTACAGAATAGTAATTATCTCATTCCTTACGTCTTTTTTTAAAGAGAATCTTTCAGATAGAAATTTCCGAAAAAAAGTTGGGTTGAAAACGTTCACTTGCAGCGATTATTTATGAATGAAACATTTTACATCCATGCCAAGTTGACTCTGACTGCATAGTATACTATTTCGTCCACAACTCTGAAGTTTTAGCATAAATAACTAAAATACTTCAAATTTTTGTTTACGATTGCATTTGAGTTGATGGAAAACTCTTCATTTTCGTTATAGTATAAAGATTAACTATTTCGCACCAGAAAAAAAGTAAGTCACAAAAAAACGGAAGATGTTGGCAAAGACAGTAAGCAAAGTTTCGAAAGTTTCCACAATCTTCTCTACTCGACGGAGTATTACAAGTCGGGAGGCCGAATAGCTTTTTCGTATTTTATCACGAAAAAGAAATGCGTGACGTACCGAATAAAACAGCAGACAGACCCGCAGCGAGATGGGAAACTTTTTAAAATCTTTTTTCTGCAGGAAAGGAAGCGTGATTGTCATTCGAAGAAAAGCTCAATCTACGTCGTTTTGTCGTCAATATCGCCTTAGCTTTCATACATTGACGAATATTTAGTTGAATTTGTCTTGAAAGTTTTGTGACGTTGATGACTGTTGCAAGGATTTGTATTAAATTTGTTGACGTTTTTGATATATTTTTTTCAGTCTTTGATTGGTCACTCGTAAAAGAAATATTGAATTGTAGGATTTAGATCTAATTACTCTAATTAGTAACTTACTAATTATTAGGATAACTTTTTTCTATTCTGCTCAAATTTCAGAAAGCATTCAAACCCCTAAAAATCCACCAATAAAATAGTCAAAACTATCCTAACCATACACTATCAAACTGCCAAAACCATTAAAACCCCCAACACCGATTCCCAGCAATTCCGAAATCTTCAGACCTGTCGTAAAAGTCAAAACTCCCGAAACCGTCGCTACGTCTGAACGCACTCATTACGTTCGGAGAAGTTGATTACAATTTTAAGAACCTTGTCATTGTACTTTATCCCGAGCCATGACTGCGGATTCGCTCTGACATCTCGTCGCAGACAACGTAGCAATTGCAGACGCTAGCAGGCCGAGTGCGTGTAATTAAATGCAATCACGGAACAGAGTGCTTCGAATTGCCAACATTTAGCTTGCCTTCTGTTTCCTCTACCCCATCCTCCATTCCACCCCTTTCCCTTCGCGACTACCTCCCTCCCCCCGCAACCACGAAACCCCCGTATCCACTCATCCCTTCGAAACGTTACTTCGCTTCTTTGGTCTGTCTGCAGTCAGCAGCGCTGGCACGCACGAATGCTTCAATGTATACCTTCTGACCTTTCTCTTTGCAGTTGTGCCTGTGCGGGAGACCGGCAAATTTGAGTGCCACATTCATACGCGAAACATAACATAAATCTAGGATATTTCCACTATTTTTGGCTTCAAAGAAGCTACGAAACGCGGCGAATTTTCCTCGTACAATTTCCCGGCAGCAATGAGCGGGAACTGATTTCGTTTTGATTCCTGGAAATTGCGTGTACTGGGTTTTATGACAGATGTTTGGGTTGATGGGAATGTTGGGAGTGATTATTTATGGAGTTTTGGAATGTGGGATGTTGTACGTTTAATGATATATTAGTGGGTTGGATGGGGAAATAAGGATATAGTTATGTTTGGAAGTATTTTGGGTTCGGTATTAATTAAGAATTTACAGGAGTTTCGGAAATACTGAATGTGTATGAAAATATAATTAATAAAAAATTAACTCTGGTAAAAGTTTTTGTTTGTGATTTGTCCTACTTTAGGAATAGAGAGTTACTAAATATAATGATAATAATAAAATTTTTACAATCATCTAATTTAATGTCCTAATTTTTTGATTATTGAAGTCTAACTTACATCATTGAATAGTTTCTATTACGTTCAAAATTAAGAAATTTGTAAAAAATTTAAGTACTGTGAAAAATTTCAAAATAATCGATAATTTTATAACTAATTCGGAGAATTTCAGAGATGTTTCATAAATGTTTTATATTGTGACAATGATCATATTTTTGAAAAAGTGTATGGTTTTTTTTTCAATTTTATAAAAAAATTTCAAGAACATGGAAATATTGAAAAATTACGAAAAATTAAGATGAGTTACACAAATATTATTGAGTTTTTTTTATTATCAGGACTTATTTAACTCGAAGTGATGATTGTTTGGGAAGTTTTTAAAAGGCTTTTTTACTGTTCTTCATACACAGGGTGTCTCAAAGTCAACAATTAATATTTTAAGGAATAATAGTTTGTGAAATTCTAAGATGATTTTTCCTTTGCCATTTTTCACAAGACTCAAAATCAAAAAGGATATTCAAGTTTGAAATTTAACCAATAAACACGCTCTTACGAGGAGTAGGGATAGAAACCATTGACCAATATTTACTGGAATTTTCTCCATTTTTTTCTGAGTCGAAAAGTCCTTCGCCACTTTTCACAAAACTCAAAATCAAAAAAGATATTCGAGTTAAAAGTTTCAACTAATCAGATTTCTCAGATTTCAAATTCGAATGTCTTTTTTGATTAAGAGTTTTTTTAAAAACTGCAAAGGACTTTTCTACTCTGAAAAATATGCAGAAAATTTTGGTAGATTTTGGTTCGTGATTTTTATCCCCACTCCTCGTAAGAACGCATTTATTGGTTAAATTTCAAACTCGGATATCTTCTTTGATTTTGAGTTTTGTGAAGAATGATAAAGGAAAAATTGTCTTGGAATTTCACAAACTATAAACCCTCGAAATATTAATTGTTCACTTTGGCACACTCTGTAAAACATAATACTTTATTTTGACTATCTCAAATACCAAGTTTAATATGTAAATATTCAATTTATTTCCAATGTTCCGTAGTAGATTCATTGAATGTTTAAATAATTTCGGAATGAAAGGGACAAGAATTATTTTTGTTCTTTAAGAATTAATTTAGTTTTATTCTGATGAAATGTTTCACTTACATCTCATGTTAACATGAAATGTAAGTTAATGATTTTATAAATGACGAAAAAATGGGATGGAAATTGTTAAGAAACTTTCGAACTATGAGTATGAAATTTTTCTTCCGTTCAACTTTTTCGGAATCGATTTTTCGAGTGTAAGAATTGAATAAGTTGTGTTTGAATTCTTAACGGTGACAGAATTTCAAATTTCTACTTCCAATTATCTAAAAATAACAATAGCCTACAAATCAGAGACATGAAAATCACTGTATTCGAATTTCATGATTACAACGTTAATGCGGCAATAAGAATAACTGATTGAAAAATGTGCTTTTAAATATCATCATCATAGATGGAGAATTTTAGAACTCCTCCAAAAAAAACATTCCAATAAAAATATCTCACGAACATGAAGCCTGATCTTTCGATTTTCCTTTACTGCCCATAAAAAAAGAAGGAAAATGTAATGTAACTGGGGAACAACTAAAAATGCAAAATATCAAAATCGAACAAATATGTATCAGATACAGTATTATCTGGTAAATATCGAAAATTGGAGTAACGAAGAATTGTTTTTTCTTCTCGATTATTGTAAATGTTCTTTTGGTCGTGTTACCTTAAATTATGGATAAGCACTTTTCATAATACTAGAGAATAATCACTACAGATTCGATGTGATGCCATATGAAGCAAAAAGAAATGACGTAGTGAGACTGACGAAAAATTTGTCTTGGAACCTCATGGAACCTTTTGAAAGCCTGGAAAGTTTCGTGGTAGGGACTGCTAGACTTGAAAAGCCGCTCCAGCCGTAAATTTTCGGGCCTTATCTAATTTCTGATCCATTAGCTCCGTTGAATTTGATGCTTTTCCTGGATTTTCACTTTTTGACCGATAAGATATTAGAATTTTTACAGAACCGAAAAAATCGTGGAAAATCGAACTCTATTGAAAAAACTTGAGAAAAGTAAAAAAAAAAATGCAGTGTACATATAATACAAAACAAACACGAAATTCTTGCGTTTTTGATTTATGTTTTTTAGTTCGTATAACGGAATATTTTATGTATTCGGAAAAAATATTGCACACATGTTGGCATAATTATTTATCCTTTTTCAATTTGACAACCGGAAAACGCTTTTTCTTGAACGGTATGTAGATGCCAATGATATTCGTAGAATCAGGATGAGTATTTTAAAGAAAAATTTATTAACTCGCATACTTTGAATTATTTCAATGCTTACAATGGGTTTTGCAAAGGTAAATCTCAAATTTAAATGATTTAACGTAAATTCAAAAAAATGGTTCAAGTCAAACCTTAACCTTCTAGCATCTTATGATACTAACACTCACTATTTACAGTGCATGTTTACACTGACTTTACAAAAATAATTATGCACACGCATACTTTATTATATACGAAACGTTAGTTCTTGCACTTTTCTCTACTTGTTCGAAAGAGGTTTCATGTCAACGTTATTTTGAAGATAATGAAGTTGTTTCCACATTTTTTTACATTCTAATAATAAATTTGATGCGATAATAAATAATCATAATTAGAAAAGATTCACTTACTTAATACACTTCACAGTTCTTTG
>JAPYZL010030853.1:0-26296 GCA_030522825.1 Platygaster orseoliae | reverse complement strand
AATAACTTTTTTGATTTTGAGTTTTGTAAAAAGTGGTAAAGGAAAAATCGTCTTAGAATTTGATAAGGAATATTGGATTTCTTTTTGGCACGGGGATTATGGTACACTCTGTATATTCGCCAATGAAAAAAAAATTTTTTCTGCACTACGATTCAACCTCATTGTGGCAACTGATAATGTTAAAATTTTCGATTTTGTTGAACGTTTCCATTTTCAAACAACAAATAAGTAAGTAGCTTATTCGAAAAAGTTTTTGATTTTGTGAGACGTATAATCTTCAGCTTATTCATGCACTGAATGAAAATTTTTTTTTTTTCTAAGAATCAGGAAATCAATAATTCAATGAAAAGATAAAAATATAAGAATATAAGAAGTTATATCACTGAAGGCGAACATTCGTAATAAAACAGTAATAAAAGTTATTTATTCGGTTTACACTTATGTTGGCTTAATCACTGATAAAACTCATATCAAGTTCAACTACTACGAAATCCATAATTTTTTTCTGCATTCAAATATTAAATGCATACTTCAAACGATTTGCAACAAAAGAATCAGAGTACTTACAAACTCAAATGATTACTCATCCACAGCTCATTTCAAACTTACCTGAAACACAAAGAAAAATTTGCTATCAGTCACAATGTTGGACTAACGAAATTCTATTGCAGATAAAAACAATTTTTATTTCAATAGTGTATAATATTTTCAGAATTCGCATAAAGTGTCTGTCAATTATTTCAAATTCCTTTTTCTCTATACTAATTAATTAAATATTTCATGCCTTGACTCTATCAAATCAATTACTAACAAGATTCATGTGTTTTAAAAAAAGTTCAACATTTCACATCTTCGAAAACGATTCATTGCAAACATATGAAGTTCAAATCAACGTTGCTCTCGATTTAGACATACCCATTTGCATAAATCTCGCATTGACACTTGCACGATGTTCTGCATTGGCTACCTATCCCACCGCGTCTCCATTAATTACACGATTATGCTGCATTAGCATGTACACTCAGCCTATGAAGCCGTATCACTGATTTTTTACGCCTCGTAATCATAAACGAGCAATTCGTTCTCGAGATTACGATTACCATTGACGTATGAGATTAATCCTCGATTGGATTATGGCTTCATTATGATGACGAACTTATGAAATAAAAACAGTAAAAATTATCATCAGAGTTTTCATTTCGAAAAATTCAAACCTGTACCTGGACTTTCATTTTCATTCCACCATCACATTTCGTAGTTGAAAGAAATATCAAATATGATTGCTAAACTCAAAAAATGTGAAATGTAAATGTTTCCTTTTTGCCACACGTAATTTGCTAAGAATTAGATTCGATAAGAGGAAATATCTTGCGATTAGATTAAATGAGATCGATTTATTTCAATCAACAAAGATCGATGAAGCGGATGGCAGAATGATAATTAAACGTATCAGTAGCATCGCATGTTATGTTCCCGATAAAATCGATCGAATCAATCGCTGATTAATATAATTGCCGATAAATTTATTACATAGAATCGCGGAATAATTTATTAATCCAATTAGATAAGTGAAAATTGCTTTCGCCTGGGGATTATTTAGTACCTGCGTCAGGTTATATTTGCGAGTAAAGTGAAAATGGGCTTCATTAATGTATGTTAATATAGGGTTGAAACTCGAAATGACCCGGGAAAGTTAAATGGTATATAGAAAACACTTTATGTAAACTTGGCTAGTCTACGACTTTTATTATGCTGCATAGAAGTGTTGCCACGTTGGCGCTTTTACCACTGAATCTGGGATATTGAATGGATCTATAGAAATGAGAAAATTCTGAGCTTTCTTACAAATTGATGAGCGAAATTTCCATAATTCACTTATTATTTATTATTCGTAAATTTTATTCATAAAAGTACGTCTAAAAACTCTATTAGAAACTAGAAAAATTAATGAACTATTTCTATGATTGAATTTATTTCCGGTATACCTGATTTGCATTTTACTTGTTTTATTTTATTGTTTTACACTTCTCAGAGTAAAACTTCGGTCATTTTTCAGAAAATAATTTGATTATAAAGTAAGAGTGAAATGATTTAGATGTACTTACAGTGAAAATTTAATCGAAGGCGCTAATAGAGTAACGAATATTGCTCGAATTTGTATATTCCTCAATTTCTTCACACTCCTTTGTACCGTTTAGAAAAAGGAAGTCGTAAATTTTTCGCAATTCGTCCGGAAATGTGCGGTTACGTAAATAGAACTGTGATACGCGTGGGGACTTGATCGAATCCTCGGCCGGGCACATCGCGATTATCTGCTTGATTAGTCGGGGAGGCAGTCGCGCTGGCAGGAGCTCGTTTATACGACAGGTAATAACTGCATATCGTGCTTAAATACAGATAAAATCCGATCGTAACATTACACGTTGTAAATCGATAGGCAAAAAGTGCGTTAAATTACGAACAGATAACAAGAGATTGAAGCTGAGGATGTAAACGTCGGCGCACTGTGTGACGTCGTGACGTATACGTGAGATACTCAGTCTGGCAATTTTTTATTAGAATTTTAGTTTAATTCAAAAATAGCTTAAATAGATGTGTCTTTGACATTTAATCAAAATCCTCCGATTCTGAGGTTTCTGCAGTTTTTTTAACAGTTATAACAGTTCAGCTTTTGATATTTGTTTTGACTGTTTTGCAAATATGTGTTAAATTCTCACAGCTCATCATAGTTTTACTATGAAAGTGAGTTTGGTGTTTTTGAAAAGTTTTTTTACAATTTTGACAGTTTTTCAAGAGTGTTCGTAGTTCGAAAAAATGCAATCATGTAGTGATCTGGCCAATTTTGCAATTAAATTTGGTCATGGAGTTTTCAAATGTAGACTCCAATTGGTAATAAGTTACTACAATAATCTTGAGTTAGTCTGTGAACCAAAAAGTTTTGAGAAATATGAATATTTTACCAAATAGCGATCATTTGAACAAGAAAATATTATTTTCGCCCGAAAATTTACTTTAATTTGTTAGTTTAAATAGTCGCCACTTGGTGAAATATTTATACTTTTTTAAAACTTTTATTTAAAGACTAACTCTAGATATGAACTTTCAAAAAATTTCTGATTTTTGTGTTTCAGACGTCTGTGTGAAGAGCTAGAGATCGGGCAGATTGAAGTATGAAATGTCCGATATAAGCCCTTATAAAACAAAATGTATTTGTTGTAAATAGTAACGAAAAACTGATTTTATATTTCAAAAGTAACATAATAAATTGAAAGAGTTGAAAAAAAATAATTTTCGTTTTCATGTCGTAAAACATGTCCAAAAATCCGTCTTTTTTTCGGGCTGTTACACGGGATTCCCCCTTAAAAAACGCTGTATTTGTATAGTCACAGACAAATTCGAAAAATGTTTCCATCGATATAGCGCCAAAATATAAAAATATTGACAATAAGAGCAAAAATCGAAAAATATGGATTTACCTCAAAATTATCTCGAAATATGTAAATAAATATTGAATATGTAATTCAATATTTTTGTCAGCCCTAGTAATAACGTTTCAGAACTCTATTCGAAAACTGTTATATAATTTGGATATTACAGTTTTAACTTCCATATTTCGATGGAAGTTCTAGAATGGAAGAGCATATTCAGGTTTTTTATTTGAAAATCCAGTACCAGACTCAATTACTAAAATTTGCCTTTATGGCAAACAAAAACTTCATGGTCTTTCCCTTTTTATTTTGTTAGCCCGATAGTTTTAGCAATACTTATAATTTTGGCAACTTTCTGTCATTTTTTACAGCTTTCAACAATTGTTTCGAGAAAAAAATGTATTCAAAAACACTGTTTTCCTTATGTTGATGTTGTCTGAAACTTTTCGTCCCAAAAAAAACTTCCTTGATCTGTTGCTATTCATGCATTATTTTTATTCGTTCAAACTCGTATGATTATGTGACGTCGAAAGTTTATCAACAGTCCTTTTTTTAATGACGTTACTCCAATCGCAAGAAAATTTGTCATTATGATCAGTAAATCATCCTATTTATTTTTTTAAAAAAACAAAGAGTTTTTCAGTATTTTCCAACATTCTTTATTTTGGGTTGGTCTTTGTCAAAATGTAAATTTATTTTGTGCTCGCATTTTTTTCATAGTAGAAATATGATAAACACCTAACAATAAATATACATTTACATTTCAGCAAAAAAAAAGACAAAATAAAGATCTCAAAAAATAAAAATAAAAATAGTGTACTACATTTACCATTTTTCAAAGTAGTTAAAACTACGTAGCGAGTAAAAATTTAATATCATATGTAAAAAAAGTTAAATTTAAAATAAAATGTTAAGACAGCACATCCGATAATTAAGATAACTCCTTAAAATACACACACACACACACTTATATATATGTATGTATGTATGTATGTATGTATATATATGTATATATATATATATATATAATATAAATACTGTTTTCTGTGTAAAAATAAGAAAAGTAATTTGTAATTTACGTGATGTAATTTTACGCTAAAAGTTTGAGTGGTAGGAAAAAATTATAATAACACAACAAGTCTTGGACGTTTTGGTCGGTAAGAGAAGTTTATAAAAAAATTTTACTGGAAAAAAAATTTCTTGATAAAAATGAAATCGAACTAAAGAAAAAATTTTCTTTGGAAAGAACAAATTGAATAAAGTATAATCCAACTATTTTTATAGTTAGCATATTTCGAATGATAAGAATTGTCGAAAAGTCCGACGATTGTCAATTGTTAGAACAATCTTTTAAGTTTCACCTTTTTAACAGTCTTGACAAGTCTATGTTTGTTACGAATTATGGCAGTCTTGTCAGTCTGTATATTGATGGTTATAGTTGTTGATATCTCAAAATTTAAGTTAATTTAGTTTTTCCGCAAATGAGTCAAATCAACATATTTCACATTTTTTTAAAATTCAAACGATCGTTATAGCTTTGTCTATGAAACAGTTAATGAAAGTTTCAAAAGCTTAGAAAAGCCTTCAATTATACTTCAATTCTTAACAAATTAAACACTACTGACACTCCAATGGTCTACAACAGTTCTTAAAACTCAGAATTTTCTATCAATGTTTTCTTACAACTTTGCAGTCTCAACAATTTCACAGCTGAAAAAAGTCCCACCAATTAAACTGTTTTCCATTGCCTAACACATTTAACAATTTTAACGTTTAAAACAGTCTTGGCAGATTTTCCAATTAATCTCTTGACACTTTTTTTCACAGCTCAACTACAATATCATGCCTGAACTTACTCCCTGACATACTATTCATTCATAAAATTTTTCCCTAGAGTTATCCAACGCCAAAACAATCACCTTTGATAATTCTACAATGTTGTAATATCATGTAATCACAATTACAGCCCAAGAATATCTAAGATCTAAGGAACAAATTTATCACGCAATCACGGGTTAATTTTCGCAACTTGTATTCCATGCAATATTTCAAATCATGATAACACCAAGCACACGTAGTGCATAAAACTCCAAACATTTTTCTGAAAGACCAATTGGAGCGATTTGTGGAATGTCGCTAATATTTCACGCACTTATAAATATCAGTCAGCTGGCGGGCGGTGCAAAGAAACTTCAAAGAGGCCCGTAGGACGAACGCTGAAATATCGCAAGCGTAGCGGGACGCCGAGCTTGAAGAGCGTATTCATGAAGCATAGACTTGGAGTCGTCAACAAGGCAACATGTGAGCTATAATTATACTGCGAAGAAAATGAAATCAGATACAGAATGTCGTTGCAAACTACTTGTTAAGTAATTTCAGTTGCTAGAAATCACTTGAACTATACAAGTTATATTTATCTCCAACAGCTCGAAAAAATTTTGCCTTCCGGAAAACGCAAAAAATTGAAGTTGTTCAGATAAATTTACAAGTGTAAGACGTATTCCAACCATTGCTATTTCTTGATGATTCGGTGTCAATAATGACAAAATGATATGACCTCTTTATTGTCACTTAGGAAAATTCATTAGCAAATTGCTTTCTAATCATGATTTAGCGAGTATCGAGTATCCAAAAGAAAAAAAATGAACGATAAGAGGGATCGTTTGTAGATGTTTACCTTCGACTTGTAGTGTACTAATCATCATCTGTCGACTGTCAATTATCGACCGGTGTGTTGTCATTCATCACCGCTTCGCAGCTGTCCATGCTCAACTTTCTATTGTATTTTACGTACCATCAACTTATACACCGATATGGGGCCAGAAAAGTGTATTAGTCACATTAACCTAAATCTATGTACACTTCTCTAGACTGTCTGCTATTCAAATATTTATTCATGCAACCTCATTTTTTCTGTAAAATCAAAGGTTCTCGAAAGAACATCTGATCGTTAGTGTAATTTGATTTTTCTGATTTTTTCTCTTGAAGAAGATAAAAATTATAAACAAAGTATAACAATCGCAAAGTAAAAGTACCAAGTCGTGAAGTTTGGTCATGTCATTCTCGATAGCAAATATGCTCTTTCCCATTGTTTGATTCGATTGACCGGTCACACTTTCCATTGGTTCAATGGATCACGAAGGAATACGGACTTATTAGCTTATGACTCTCGCCAGTAACGACTAATGGCAGGTTTCCACGGTTGCGATTAACATTTCACGAGCGGTCGCAGAGCGACCTCGGATTTTCCAAATGGCACTCACGGGTCGGGTCGATCGAATTACTCACACGCGTCCTCGCAACACGCCAATCTCGTGTTCAAGCCATTCATCAAATCCATTTCGAATCGTTTTAATGCCTCGCTTTCTAAACAATCGACCTTATCTCTAGAGAAGGCAAAAATAGTCTCGCATTTTCGATTAGCTTATGTGTTCGAGATATCATTTTTCATGGGTTTTTTGTGTCTAAGGAAATTCACTTTTTTCTCCAGACACGGCTTAACTCTGATAATGACTTTTAAACATTTTTTCTTCATAATCATTTATCACGAATAATATAAAACTTCAAAGGAAAATTTCATTAACACATTCAATAATTTTAAGACTACATATTTTTTAAAAATCAATAATAGTTCGGATTTATAGATCACATGTAAGTAAGTGAGCATAAATTGCAAAAAATCATCGAGTTAAGTTTATATACTAAAATGAATCCACAAATATTTGAATAATAAATACCGTAGGATACTTAGGGAGTCACTTAACAATATTCAATTACGCCGTTATTTGTTTTCCGTAACTTATGAGAGAATAATGATTCGACATCGAGATTTCAAAAGCAGCTATAAGTTCTACCGTCGCGCACCTGAATGCGCTTAGCTTTTTGCCTCGCAGGTACAAGGGGAGGTACGCTCGACTGCTCGAGCCGGGACGATAAAGCGAGCCCGTATATACGCCATTACACGGCCCCTTTGTCTTCCGTACCCGGGTTTTGTCCTCGGGTGTGAACTTTGAACCACGGCTCAATGATAGAAAAGTAACTGTACCCCGCGAACCAGCGTTTTTCACTCTCGCGTGTCTGAATTATACACGACGTCTCGTCGATTACCCCGTCATTTGGAAACGATATACACGCCGCTAACATTTCAAACATTCAATTTACATGCTTCCATTGAAACATTTCCTGATCATTTGTTGCGACGTTTCAATTCCCTGACGGCTACGGGTACCAAATGCAGCATTTTCGTTTCTTCTGAATTTTCCCAAGTATAGAAACTGCTGTTTATATGAGCGTGCATGTGTATGACAAAGGCTGAGTGGAAAATGTTTCGAGGATTTGTTCGTTTTCTCTTGAACAAAATAATTATGAAATAGTCAGGTATATCAAAGAATTGTTAAAATTGTTTAAATTGTACAAATTACTGCAAATTGGTGGGCAATTCGGATTTCGTTTTAAGAGATTAGAATTTGCAAAAATCGACTGAACGGTTAAAAACCGAAATTAAGATTGATGTATGGTGAAAATGAAGATCATCTTATAAGATATTTAATCTCTGACAAACGTACAGATATTCAAAATTGTCAACCCCCCCTCCCCCCTCCCAAAATATACTTTAACGTGATGATTGCTCCAATTATCAAAAATGATATTCTGTTGTATTTATATAATGTAGTATGAAAACTTCGTAAAACCAGCATAAGTATTGAAAATTAATAAAGTTGAAATAGACAAAACAATGTCAGAATTGACGGTAGTTTTGAAGTTTTTTAAAGGCTTTCCAGATATTAATTTTTTTACAGTTATACAAAACTGTAAAGAACTTTTGAGACGGTCAGAAAGTTTAAAAAGACAACCTCCAAAAATTTAAGGTTCATTGAACTATTCAGAGATGTCGATGATGTTTACTCCATTAAAAAGTTCAGATTTTCAAACATGTTATATCTCATACAAAGTGTTAAACTACTATAATTTAATAGAAGAATGTCAATAGTACAGAAGACTGTCGAAACTTTTTAACTTCGTAAAAACAAACAAACAAAAAAACAAAAAACAATGCGATCCCTTATGTCGGCTAAAGCAATGATAAAATACTCTACTATTGTAATAACATAATGATAGAATGAATTTTTGTCAATTAAGTAAATTGACAGAATTGTTGAAAATTTGCTGAAATCAAAAATCGACGAGAACTTATGGAAACTGTGAACATTTTTGGAGCTTTTTAAAGCCTGTACACTAATCTTATACAAATCAGAAGAACTATAAAAAGCTATAAAAACTGGCAGAAAGTATCAAAAAGATAAAACTTACCAAAATAATAATAATCTAACAATTAAAAAGTCTCTAAAAAATGTATTTCCTTGAAAAAGTTCATATTTCGAAATCTGTCAAAACTATTAAAAGATGATCAACTACTGTTTTTAATGATAAAATGTTAATATTTAAAAAAAAAGTTTAAACTTTTGAAATACAAAAAAAAAACAAAAAACATAATAATTTGTTTCCTCATGACTGCGAAAAGTATGATGAAACGTTCTGTTGTTATTATATGATGAATCGTCAATACTTCAATACATTAGCAAAAAAATTGAAAGTTGTGAAAATCGAAATCACCTAAAAAATTATAAAGCTGCTGAGTTTTGAAACTCCACAAATCTTTCTAACTAGGTATATAATTTTTACAGTTCAAAAAAATTTCACTTCCTGTAGAAAGTAAATTTAGTGTAAATTTCCTATAAATAATAATATAAAGAATAATTAACATAATACAAATATATAATATTGAACAATAATATGATATAATAAAAATAAATATAAATAATAATAATAATAATAATAATAATAATAATAATAATAATAATAATAATAATAATAATAATAATAATAATCCTGTAAATTTACTTCTTGTAGAAAAACAGTTAAGAAGCTGCTAAAGTTATGCTGTCCAAAATTTTCGTATACAAAAAAAATGGCAGATTCCTTGTAAAAATTTAAGACAATTTTTACTTTCTCCTTTTTCGAAAAACTAAAAACTAAAAAGGATATTCGAGTTCGAAACTTAACAAATAAATGCACTTTTACGATGAGTGGGGATAAAGACCACTTACCAACATTAACAAAAAATTTTTTCTTATTTTTCTAAGTTAAAAAGTCCTTTGCCACTTTTCACAAAAATCAAAATCAAAAAAGATGTAGCGAATTTAATTGGTTAAAACTTTCTACTCGAATATCTTTTTGGTTTTGGAGTTTTATAAAAAGTGGCAAATTACTTTTCGACTCAGGAAAATAATGAGAAAATATCGGTAAATTTTGTAATTTTTATCCTCACTTCTGAAAAATGGCATGTATTGTTTAAATTTCAAACTTGGAAATCTTCTTTCATTTTGAGTTTTATAAAAAATAGCAAGGAAAAAAAATCATAAATTTTTGCATTTTTGTATATGAGTATTCAGGACACCCTGTATTTCTCGATTACTCCAGAGTTACTTCTCTTTTTTCTCATTTTTTCGCTACCATAACAAAGGAAGTAGAAAAGAAACCAAATTTCCCATGCATTACTTATTTCTGCTGCATCAATTTTTGTTTAAAACCGCAGTAAACCGCAAAGAAAGAGGTAGTTGTAGTCAAAAGATTTATCATGTGTTTCAAAACGCAGCGACCGTCATTTTCCGCAACGCAAAACCTTTCCCCAAAACACAGTATCCCAGGAATCGCAAGGTTTTCTGCACTTGGCAGCGGGAGTAATAACCGCGAGGGCGATCTGGTATCGCTGTCATTAAGCGAAGATTGCGCTTTCGTGGTGGTCCGTTCATGTTTCTTGCCACCCAGGCACCAACTGGGTGTGTTTCGCGGTCATCGTCTCGCTCCTGATGCCGCCAAAGCCTCAGGTTTACCTCGAACCATCTCGCTTTCGTCGTCGTCTTGGCTTAGAGACACGTGTGTATAGCATATGTGACGCAATCCTCGGACAGCCTCGTTGCGCTCGCAACAAACGACCGTGACTTCGCGAGCTCGAGCGCTCTCTCTAGTACGATGACCGCGTTACATCCACCGCGGTATTGTTTCGTGCTTTGATGATGCGCGCTTGTTAAGGGAGATGTAGATAAGCCGAGATTGCTTGTTGCTAACTGTTTGATTCTCGAGTCAATGTCAATGTCGGGCGTTCAGTCAGCGGTTCCGTTCACGGCTATTGCTTTTGAAGAAATTATACCCCTAGAGGATTCTCCATTATTCTTGGGTATGATTGCACGGTGATTGCGAAATTTATTTCAGGTAATAGGAATAAATAAATATGTAACTGATATCTCGGAGAGATTTTCGATTTTATTATATCGATATTTTGACTTTCATCTGGCTGTCATGGTTATTATTTCGAAAAATTAATTTTAACTAGATTTTCAAGATACAGTAATGACGAAAAATAAGACTGGCTATTCTCCACAATTTTTGCAACATTGAATCACTCAATTTACGAGAAATGTAATTTTTTATTCATTAATGCTACAAAATTAACGCAAGATGAAACATCAAACGATCGAATTCCATAGTCCCTGATGTTTTCAAACAAGCAATTATTGCAGTATCATATTTCGCACGTTCATTCCTATACTTTCCAAACCTAAATAGTCTCCGGAATGATCATCATACATAGAAAAATATAGGAGTCATCAAATTTCACACTTTGCTACGAAAATTATTGCACATTCCAACGAAAACGAGTTTCGTAACGTAATACATAATTGACTATCTTTCTATATTATCATGAAAATATCTTATGTGATGGAAATGAAACAGTCATATAGTTTTTACTACAGTCATTTTTTGCAACACAAGATTAGAGCATTTTATTTTCATGATTTCTATTTATTAAAATTGTCGATTTCTGATCTGTTATTAAGAAATAATTTTTTCTCTATATACACGACTAAAATTTCTAAGAATAAGTTGCAAGGACATTGAGCAAAAATAATTTTGGTAGGTATAACAATTTTCGTAATTTTTAAACATTTTTGTTCTTTTTTTCTAAGGAAAAGGGCGGAAACGTTATCCACAATATTCAGTGCTTCGACTATTATTAGAACTCATAAAAGAAAAAAAATGCACTCGTAAACCGGCAATTTTAGCCATTTGAGTTGAACGCCCCGAGTAAAACATAGTCGGATCGTTCAACTCAGCAAAAATGTCAAAACCGAGAGCGAGGATGCAGGCGGTAATTTTCGGCTGCCCAAAGTCGTGCATAACTACTGCGGCCAGACATTTCCATCGACGCATCCCTCGCGTCGCATGCGAAATGTCAAAATAAATTTGCGCTCGTTTCGCGCCTACGTTAAACTGCAACCAATGAACAAGTCTCGACGAAACGTATCCCATACGGTGGATAAAAAGCGGAAGACGCGATTAGCGGTCGACGTATCTCGTTACCACAGCGGTACTTAAGAGATGTATTGCACAGATCAGTGCAGTTGAAAGTAGGTTGAACGGATATAATTGTTAGAAATGTGTGATTTTTCATTGGGATATATTTTATTTAAATGAGACATACACACTTTTTTTATGTTGACTAGAATTGTTACTTTTATGTTTATGACTGACATGGATTCTTATTTCATGAATTTCGTAGCATTCGTAAGCTTACCTAAAAACGTACTGTACATAGAGTATCAAATTCACAATGCCTTACTAGAGTTCTGAGCTACCTCATTTCATAAATTTTATTAACGTATAAATTATTCTTGATAAATTATGAGTAATAAAAAATTATATAATAATTACGAATTACATTATTACAATTTCTAAAACATCATTTTGGACATCATTGTACACTTTAACGCTTGAAAGGTAAGGTTTATCAAATTTGAAAGTATTTATGAAAAAATGTGTGGAAAGTGACCAACAAATGATTTTTTTTAATAAGAATAGCTAGATGCAATGTTTTTTTTTAATTCACATTGGCCTGAATTTGTAAATTTAAATAAGCGTTATTAACAAAGTGAGGTTATCACGAATCTTAAACGTAAAATGGCTTAACACGCAAATTTTCATCGATAAAAAGGGCTGAAAATTTTCAATTCCATTTTGGTACGTTTTCTTTGAAGAAAATATTAGAAAAGCTCATGATTCCGAAATCAACGAAAATTGAGGTATCATGGGACGTAAAAATGATGAATTGTTTTATTCGGTACTGTAAAAAAAAATCCATCACTAAGAAAAATTCTTGAAATTAGTTTTTTTAATCTTACACAATGTATTTATATACACATGATTGATTTTTCAAGTTGTCGATTAATATATTTCAATTGGCAGGAAATACAACTCATTGAATTGTGATCATGAGTTTTCAAACTTCATTGATTTCATTTCTATAATAGGGAGTTTTTCATAATATAATGAAACGTATTTTTCTATTACTTTTGTTTTATTAGTAATAATAATCATAATAATTCTCTTTCATTATGGATATGAATATCTATATACTTTTTTTTCCAAAACATCGATACCGAGTAATTAATCAATACTGCTCGGTTTTTTTCTGCGTGGATATACGTTAGTGATAAAGTTGATTCTATGTTCGATTGGACAGAAATGACGTCTACTGTCTATTATTTTACATAACTTGTTACAAAAATATTAAAAATCGTTGGAAAACATCATATTAAAAAATCAACTTCAAGAATTTCTCCAGAACTTACGTTTTGATCAATACTGTTTTTCAAGCATATAAACTAAAAAACTTTTTTAGTTACTGTACTTGTGAATTTATGAATATTTTTTTACTAATAACGCTAACTTTGTTTGGTTAACAGAAACAGAACTTTAAAAGTCTTTCAAACTTTGAATTTGCTGCTATTTGGTTTTCTGCGCAGTGGTATAAATATTGTCAGACGAAAAATACACTTTTTAGGTATTTTTTTAATTAGTTTCTTCACTCTTTCAGTATGCAATTAATTAGTACCTACTTTTACAGTGCTAATTAATTCAAAACCTTCTAATATTCCTAACATGGTAACTTTTGTATAAACATTATATAAAATAACTTTTAACATAACTATTTGAATCACCATATACATGAATATTTTACATTTATATCTTTTTTCAATGATTGTTGAAAAGCCAATTTGGTAGGCTCAAATAAATGTATCGTCGTTATTTGGTCTCCTTAAATGTTCAGTTCAGACAAAGAAATTTTATTTAACTGTAACAAATTAAGTTTTAGTCAAAATAATTTACTTTTCTGCCATTTGAAGTTGTTTGACCGGATCAAAAATATTTTACAGTAAAATAAAAAACTAGTTCGTTGGAATGAAAAATTTATTTAAGTAAACCAAATTGGTTCTTCAGTATATAAAATTCATTGTTACAAATATCACAATGGATAAATTTACACTGAATCTTCCATATACATAAAAAAAAGCGTCTAATTACAGCTACCCTGTTAATTTAAGTTCATTTAACTTTAAGACCTCAAATCCTTCTTTTCCCTCATCAATTTCGGGTAGCCTTTGAACCCTTTGTCTTTCAAATGACAGCCTGAAGAACGATTCGTGTCAACCGAAGCATCTTTTTTGCCCCTCAATTACCTTGCATTCTCCTCTCATCACTCGCTCTTATTCATTACCACGGTCAATTTGTAATGTCCAAGTACCCCAGCGATCACGCAAAAAGGCCTGATCGAATCGTAAAACAAACCGCGCTTCCACGCTTCATTTCACCAACAAGCGCAGGCGGCGTCTGCTCTCGGCTAGACGCGAGCCGATAAATATTGCATGATCGATCTCCGCAGGAAGCGCCGAGACCTTGATTGGGTACTGCGAAATCGGCGCGACAAAAATTCGCAAGCGCCTTTCACGTGTAGTTTTTCATTCGCCGCTGTATTTAAGAATGCAAAACCGTCTAAAAGCGAAAATAGAACAAAATAGATTTTCGAGGTTTCTCCGCAATGGGTTCATAGATTCATTACTCTGAGAATGATTCATGGCGTACTCCAGAATCGTATTTTCTGTTAATTTCAATCTTGATCTGAGACTCTAGGAAATACACTGCACTTTCTATTATTATTATTTTTTTTTTTTGTATTTTTGGTGAGAGAACTAGACAACGTAGATCCTGAATCGTGTGAAAATAGGAAAAATTATTATAAGTCAGGTAATTATGAACTTTATCGTTTTCATCGAAAAAAATGAATAATAACTCTTCAGAAAATAAACAAGAGAATAAATTTATATGTATAATCTTTCCTGTAGTCTCAGGTCTTAAACTGCGGTAGGAAGTTGTCTCCATTTTCACGTTTGTCGTCTTCTTCGACTCAAGAAGCTCATGCAGTGCACGTCGAAGGCCACGCGACCTGCCGCGGGACACGTCCGGCGACGTTTTAACCCTTTCCTTTTCTTCCCATCACGTCCTCTTTCCTCCCGAGCCACTTCAAATGCCATTCGTACGCGCTTGGAAAAACATGTTCTCTTATCTCATGTTTCGGACATTAATTTCAGTTTTAAAATCGTACCGTTTTTTCGCCTCTCATTAAAATGTACATGTTTGATTAAAAAATTTAAGAACTTTTGACTGACACTGCGAAAATTCGTAGATATTCAATTTTTTCTCGTGGATACTTTATTTTCAATAAATTTCTGATATGTTTTTTAAAATCGAGTCTAACAAACATTTTATGAAGATTTGTAATTCCATTCATTAATTATCTAATAATTGCTATGCCTTCTTCACTTTCAAATAAATAGTCTCTAATGCATATTAAATTCCAGCAAACTTTATTTTAACTCTATTCAAACTTATACGTGAATCATTATTAAGCATAATATAAATCAAAAAACAAAAAAACATTTCATCCCCATCCAAAAACCTTGATCTTCATTTTTTCAGTGACTTCAAATTGCAAAAAAAAACAAACACAACATCAGTCAAAAGTACTTCGAAAATGAAGCAGAAAATTAATTCCCTCCTTTTATTTTCCGTAAAAATGATAAATTAAACGAATTCCTTACATCGAAAATAGAAGTCTAACAGAATCTCTAGGCACAATAAAAGTCATGTTAACATGGAAAGTGTTGGAACAACGCAAAGTTCGCTTTCGATGAAGTTCAAAATCCCAGGGTCAACTCAAATCACTTTCTCCCCCGACATTTAGCATGCGCTCTTGAAGTATTAAGACCTATTGACCGAGGTTTCGTTCCTTGTGAGTCAAGTTGGCTCTGGTTAGATCAGATATTTGCGGCATCACGAAAGCAGACCTCTTCAAGCACATGACTCCGGAAGCTCTTATTTCTTTACGGGCTCGAAATCCCGCTTAGCGGAGATCAAAGATAAATCGATCAAGCTTACTTGAATCTATTTTATTTTAATGGATATTTATTCAAGACGAAGAGTTTATTCAAGCGAAAGACGGGTTGAGTGATGAAAAAGATATAAGACTGTTGAAGTTTTGATAAGCTTTGCTGTAGAAAATGAATTGAATCGTCGATCCACATTCGTAAGAATTCTTGAGTATCAGTGTAAATTAAGGAAAATAAAAAAATTCGAATTCAACTTGATTTGAAGAACATGACAATGCATTATTTCAGTCTACGTGAGTTGAATGAATATAAAACGAAATTTTAAGAAAAATTTGATAAAGTTATATTTAGCGTTAATTAATTTTCTCTTACAAGTTACAAATTATGACGTTATCTTGAATCACATATTCTTCTGGTTCCCGAAAAGTCGATCCGAGGTTTGTCAAGCATGAAACTCACACCCTGCAAGATCGTATTGAGATTTAGACTTTCTAGAGCATTTTCCTTTACGAGGGTTCCCTGACACATTAGAAGGAAAGTTTCCTTGCGTTGTCTTGCGTACAGTTATTGCCAAAAAAGGACGTTTCTAAAATACAGGACAATAGCGTCAATTCCGTAATACTTTTCCTTCTCGAGTGTAAATTTATGCAAAACGAAGAATTTGTTATCTGCATCAAAAGTCATTGGCTCTAAGATGCATTTTTGATAAATTCGATTAAATGTGACCTCTGCTCTTTCTCTGTGCTATAAGAATAACTTTCTATGTTCACGTCTCTCTAATAGCTGTACAGCTGCGTCACATTCCACTATCCTTTTCCTTCCCAAGCAGCGAAAATCTTTCATGGATGACCTACGCCTCAATCACTCACAAAATTATGAAAAAAGGCAGCACCTTCACACAAATAGAAATATAAATGTCTTGTCATATTCCTCAAATCACTGTGCTAACCTTAGTTTCTAGAAGCTCTTTCGTTCATGACTTTTGACAAATTGTAACTAGTGAAATAAGCAAATAGTTAAATATTATTGTATAATTTTTGCTTTTTTTGATGAAGGTATATCATGCTCAATGATATTTTCTTTGTTGTTTTTTTACAAAAAACTTTTTTTGCTTAAAGGTGAATAATATTTCACTCGAATATTTTTCGTTGTAAATACTTTCTCTGTTTACAGTTCTAGTAGAATTGCAATTGGTTTTATGACTTGATTCTACCCCTTTGAAAATTTGTTATTTAATTATTACCGTTTTCGAATCATTCAACCAAATTTTATTTCTGATCCAGTTTCGTTCCGAGCAGCAGAGAAGTAGACATACGGAGGAGTGTTAAAATGTCACTGGAATTCTAGTGAAGTTAATAAATATAAAAAAAAGGATACAAATAATCGAAATAAGACACATCAAACTCTACAGAATTTGTTTTTTTATATTTAACATTTCAATTTTTTTCAAAAGCATGAGTTATTTCATTATCAAAATCTTTAATAAATAAAGACTTTTTGTAAAACGCCAAAATTCAAATTTGGATCATGCACATAATTATTCTGTCATACATTGAAATGTTTAGCATTGCTGATTCTCAAATTTGTCTATTTTTGCAGTTCATTTCTTAACTATTTCAAATCGACAAAATCAGAAAATCAGAAAAATGTAAAATTCCTTCTTGAATAATTTAATTAATTATCTGGAAAGGTTGAATGTAGAAAATTTTTGAAACATTATTGAACAATGTGTTGAAAGTATATATCATGATGTACTATTAAAAATATTTACAATATTTTCTTTGGGCTATGAAATATTTCATCTTGAACGATCTGGTTGTATGAGCACAACTCATAATCTTTTGAAATAACATATTCATAATATTTTTGATTAGAATAAAAAATTTACAGTAGATTGAATTTTATAAAAATTTGCTCGAATTCAACATATTTTTTATAATAATCATTCTAAGTTAATGAAGTTTTTTAATATTATATACTTTGAAGTAAATTAAAAAAAAGACACACATTTTTTTCGTAATGATTACATTCAAATCATTCTAGTATACGAATGTCTATATTAATATTGTCATTCAGATTTTTACTATATTCGTTTTACAATATATTTATGTATGATATGAAAAGTTTTAACAAATATTCTAAAAATTAAATTGTTATAGTATTGCACAATCGCAGAATAAAATACAGTAGAAGTTAACTTTTTTGACAAAGAAAGAATTTAATACTGAAAATGTTCCAAAACGAAATACGACATAATGAAAATTTGAAACGTTCCATGTAAATTCAGAAACTGAAAACGATACAAAATTCTTAGTATAAATATAATAAAAAAAAAAACAAAAAATGTCTTCAAACTGTTTGCTTCAAAATCTTTTAAACAAAATCCTATGATCAAAAAAAAAAAAAATTAATAAATAACGAAATGTCTGAATAGACACTTACACACTTGAAAAGTTAAATAATTCGAAAACTTGAAGATTCTAAAAAACAAAAGGATCGTTCTCTTAAAACCAGATCGTCACCAACTGAAAACTTTCAACTTCCGAAGAAAACATATTTTCCTGATACACTACTGCTGACCAGTATCGAATATTCATAACTTTCCAATTCCATTTAAAAATGATGACCGAATACGAACTAATTGATTCCATCAGCGACGAAAAATGCGAGAATAATGCGAGTCGTGAACGTTTAAGAATGGAAGCGAAGAGTGATACCAGTATAGAGTCGTGGGTGTGAGAGAGCCAGGCTTACCGCCATACTTATCTAGTTTCTCTGACCGATTTCATTCGCGTCCAAGTTGGTTTGCATCCGATACCACGGGGATTTGTAGTTCGTGAGAACAACGTGGAAATAGGAACGCCACGCGATACGGGTTATCGCGACGAAAAAGGGAACAACGAGAGGAGCAGTGCAGTCGCTGCGGATAAAACTAATAATGCTCAATCGCAGAATCCAAGACGTAATTAGAACTATGGAACACATCCACGAGATACGAATCGACGATACCAACTATGAATGTCAGTTGCTCCCTTGAAGTATAGCTCCACTTGACTCTTCCAACTTGTCCGATTTACCTAATTGCCTCCACTACTCGAGGATTGATTGAGCTTTCTTGCTGGCTTATCGGGGTTTTACGGTGTTGACGTTTGACTTATATCTATGTATATGCCCAAGTGAAAACGTCGAAGTACCGAGTCGAGAAGAAAATATACGTTTCTGATCAGATTATTACGAATTCTGTGTGTTGGTTGTTTCAATAGCTATAAAGGGATTTAGTTGAACATGTTTCTTTACTCTTTTGCAGAAAAAATATAAAAATGACTCCATCACAGTTTTATTCCTGGAAGACAAGTTTTATTTTTTGGGTTGAAATTTCATTTGTTTCAGAAAAAGGTTGATTAAGAAATGTAGTGTGTATCGAATGTGATAGTAATTATTTAAATGAGAAATTTGACAGCAGGGTTTCGATATGAATTGCAGAGAAGATTCAAAATTATTATTTAACTGGCAGGGAACCAATCACGAAAAATACTCTTTAAATCTGAATCAGCGAAATTTTCACTTATTCGCCCAGTCAAAAGTTAAGTCACTGTAAATTCAGTGAAAATCATTGCGAGTGCAGTGAAATTGACTGTAATTTTCAGAATAATTTCGATTCACTGGAAGATCAGTGAAATAAATTGTCAGTGTTCTTGCCATTCCCATCAATTGCCATCAAACGCATCAGACTGTGGGCAACTGTGTGTCTGGATTATTAAAAAAGGTGAATAAATAATTTGTTTTTCTGCGTTCACAATAATTTACAATCAGGGTAAGCAAACTTTAAATATGTATATTTATCGTTTTTCATTTTTATATTCGAGAAGTTAAATGCGAAGTCAACTTTTCTGCGTTTTCCAAACAACAACAAAATGTTGTATTTTATGATTGTCTGAGTAAATGCAAGCATTCATATTATTGTTTACTGTTAAATTTTTACAAACCCAACATTCTTCAAATAAAGGTTAGGTTTGCATTAGTATTTATTATAGCTTTGTTATGCTTACTATAGTAAATACTAAAGTCAACATAACCTACGTTTGGCAAAAACCAGCGCTCGATCGAAATAGTACATTATGTAACGTAGTGCAAGGATCGAATTTGGCGAAGACGAGGGTTTGAATCATCTTCGCAAAATGAGACATCATCTTCGCAAAATGAGACACTTGCACTAAGTTGCATACAGTATTTTATGCAATTCTAGTCTCAAAGCCCGTCCAAATGTAAAACTTTGAGGTTAGACGTGCTTAAAAGATATTTCGCTGCGAAGTCCCAGTGAAAATCACTGGGATTTCGCAGAAAAACGCTTTTCGCTGATTGAAACAGTGAATAGTCGCTGATTCGCAGCGATATACTTATCACTAATTGAATCAGTGGTTTTCCGCTGATTCAGATTTAGAGAGTACAATGTTTAAGTAAGATTGCATTAGTTTCTGAATTTCTGATTTGCAAAATTGTTGAAAATTTGTGCAGTTTACAAAATGTAACATCGTTTGCTGGAAGTCTAGACTCTTATCGGAATTTTTTAAGTCATAGACAAGATTTGAACAGTCAGACATTTTTTAAAGTTTGAAAATATTATTCATTTCACACATTATTTTTATCACTATTTTTGGAAACTCCACACATTTTCAAAATTTTGATGAATTGTTGCAAATCTTCGAAATTACCTGTTTTTCAGATATTAAACATTCATATACTTTTCATGATATTAACAAAAAAATTCGACGATTCAGAAAAATGATCATTTTTTTTCAAATTATCTGTAAGTTATCCATATTTATTCAAATCCTAGATATTATTTAAGGTTTCAAAAGTTTTTCATAGTATAAATTTTGGAATGTTGAAAGATTTTACAAAAATGGAATTGTTTAAAAATACTGTGATACTGTTCAGTGATCAATAAAATGCATTTTGTCATTATTAAAGCCAATGAATTATGAATTTCATTCTATCATGAACATTTATACAGAATAAACAAATTGGAATTGATTTACACATGAATAATTAAAATGTTATACAATTCTCTATATACGTATAACTATGAATTTTTTTGATCGAAGTGGAATAAATTACTCTACCCACTTAGTAATAATTACTCTAAAAAATTTTAGTTGAAAATTTTCATTTTTGGCTGAAAGTTATTTATCAGTTGAATTCTTTTTTTTTTTCAAGAACTTCAAGGAAACAAAAAAAAAATCTGAATCTTCCTGCTTAATACGAACACAACTATATGAGGATGAAAATTTTGCGTTCAAAACTACAATGTCTATAAAACCAGATCATTCTCTTCTACTGTAACAAAAATTATGTTATTTTTAAAGAATATTTAGATTTTCATGCATTTTTATCATACACATTCTTGATGATGACCCACTTTGCAAAAATTATATGAATGACAAATTTTGAAAGAAAATAATTTATGAACATGAAATCGTACATAATGATTATATGGACATTTCAATTACTTTTCATTAATAATTTACAATAAAAAAAGTTCCAATCTATCTTACTGCCCTTTCAAGCAATTTTTATTTTGAAAAAAATTTATTCATCCATAATAAGTTATTGGTAAAGTTGAAAAATATAAGTAATTTACAATTTCTAAGATTTTATGATAAAATTTTGAATTTGCACTATAATAATTACTATGCGAACATTTTTGTAATTCATACGTGCATAAAACAAATATGCATTTTTTCATTTAATATCTACTGCTTTAAGGTAATTGTTTAACATGATTACGATTCGAAAAATTGATCAATAAACTTCAACAGATCAATAAAGCTTTTTTCGAGTTTTAATGCACAGCACTAGTGTCTCATAACTGTAAAACATTCTACTTATTTTGAAAATATAGTAATTTCAAAAAATTGATAAAGGTGTGAAATTCAATTTCTGAATTCTAATGAAAAATAAAAAAATTAAGAATGAAATTTTGAAATTCGCAATTCGAAACGACCTTCAATTTCGTTTTTTCAAAAAGATAAAACAACGCTGAACGCACACGGTGACTTTATTTCTTCGTCACCAATCTGTCAGATGGCGTGCCACCGTTACCGTGCCATTGACATTGAGCTGAATGGCTCGGGAGTCTCGCACAACTCAACGCACGTATGTGAAACGTTCGCCCCAATCAACCGGTTTCAAGGAACCACGATATATTGGTCAACTGAAGTAAAATTCAAATTGAATTCCTACTTTTCTGACACTATATTTATTTTTTTTTTAATTTCTGTAAGCTCAAAACGTGTCTTTTCAAAAATAGCAAGCTCATATTTTTAGCAAAACTTAGTCACTGTTACTTAATACCACCTCACTCTTTCACAAGCTTTTTCAACCCATAATGTAAAAAATACCATAATTAACAATAAAAAAAATTAACCCAATTCAGTTTTGTGGTGAATTCCACTTCAGTAATACTCTGCGAGCCTAAAGCTCGCCTTTGCCTTTTTATTTCAATCTCGAAACGGAATTCACGAAATAAATTACATCGAATTAACAAGGCTATCGGTGATCGAATTCTTAAGCGGAGACATAAATCCTGGTCGGACGAGGAGCGATGAAAATACTGATAAGTTAGTCAGTCAATACCCCAAGTATGAAAGTTTTGTTTCGGCGATTTCGGAAAAAGAAGATGATTACATGTTATTACCACCAATTATGGATTATGTATGACCACGCGCATCGTCATGCATGAGCGTACGTAATCGCGCGTAACCATGTATAATCACTTATCACATGCATAATACATTGCGGATGCTAGTGTCATTTCTCTCCTTTTTTTCGTCTTCTTTGGCCTTTCGTCTAGAGACTTGCTACGGAAGAAGGATGTTTCACTGGCGAACACTGAATGACTATATTATGCACTTGTCATTGACGTTGTTACGAAAAAATGCTTTCTTTTCAAAAGCGTTTGGCAATTTTTATATATGTACTGAGAATAATTATACAGACTAGTTTCTAGAATATTATTATAACGAAAAATTCAGAGGTTTGTCTCGAAAATAATTAGTGTTTTAGAGTATAAAAACTATATTCAGTTACAATTAGTGGAGTAGAAGAAACTCATGTATATCACACAATTCTATGTATGTTCCTTTTGTTTCGTCACTGGGTGTGAGATATAAATAACAACGAATTTTCTCGATTTTTTAAGGTTATTATATATTAATATTATGGTGATTTTTACTATATATAATATTGTATTTTTATGTATGGTAAAATATATTATTATATATGGTTATTGTGCATAGTTTTATGATATGACAAAACGTCGACACAAATAGATACATATTATAATCAAACCTTGACTGGGAAAATCGAGAAAAATCGTTGTTTATTATAATTCTATGCATCATGAAAATGGTGTAATCCTAACGGTAACTGCTACACTCATATTGACTTTAAAACTTGTCAGTTTCTATTTATTTAATTCTTTTATTTACTCATTTACAGGAATTATTTGCTATAAAAAACGTAACATTGATAGTTTTTTTGGAGAGTAATGTATAATTCGGATTCAAAATGATTTAAACACAACCTTTTCATGGTATACTGAGTAAAATTGAAAAATTAAACATAGAGAAGTGTAATATTTTTTAATTGAGCCTATTAGAGAACTTACAATTGTTACTCGTGTAAAAATCTACAAAAAAAGTAAATAATTAAAGTCAGGTATAATGTCAGGTATAATCAGTCAGGTATAATCTTGATATAATGCTACCATGAAAGATCGTTTCGATTTTTTTTATGATTGTAACATAATTATGTTAAATAATAGAGAACAAATCACAAAATTGCTCTACTGCAATTAAGCGAGATCTCACAAAATCTGCATGGATTCTTTATATTAGAGAAAAAATTATGTAAACAAACTTTTGCTCATGAAATTACGTAACTTATTTACAACGCAATTATGGTTCTAGAAATAACTTCTGAAGTTTCAGATTATTATTAGACAGTCAATTATTGTCGTAATCAAACTTTTTATTGAAAAAAAGCGTTTCACAATTAAATTTTTAAAATTTAAATTATTGACTGTATATCTGCATGCACTCAAATACTGTTATCATTGCTATATGTGTTTTGAAAATTACGAAAAACAGTTTTTACAGGAATGAGGACCTTATTTTTGCAGTTTTATGGAGTTAAAAATATGCAAGATAATTTTTTTGTACAGTCTTGAAAAGAAGAAGAAGAAATAAATTAAAAAAAAAAACATATTTTCGAAGCCAATGAATCATGTTTCTAATAAAAAATAAATGTTTGGTAATCATTTCGGAATTAAGATGTTTCATATTCGAATTGTTGGTTCAATTATAGTTTTAGAAATGACTTCTAAAGTTTCAAATTATTAAAAGACAGATAATTTACATAAAAATAAAACTTAAAAAGAAAGCGATTTTCAATTTAATTTTCCCAATTGAAATTATTGACTCTCTATCTGCATGCACTCAAAAACAGTAATCATTGCTATTTGTGGTTTAAAAATTTCGAAAAACAGATTTTTCAGGATTCAGAAGTTTATGTTTGCAGTTTGATTGAGTTAAAAATATGTAATACAATTTTGTGGAATCGTCTTGAGAAATAAAAGACACAAAAAAAAATACAAAAGATATTTTCAAGTCAATAAATCAAATATCTCAATAGAAATAATGGTTCGATCATCGTTTTGAAACTAAGATGATTCATATCCGAATTGTTGGTTCCGTATTGATAATTATAGTTTTTTATTTTATATAAAACTTGAATTTCAGTTAATCACATGATGAAATCAACAATTCACAAATTAAAATTCGTTTTAACTTATCTGTCACAAATTTTCAGAGTTCAAAGAATAAATTGCGTAGAATAAGCAACTTTTTTGATAAATATATACAGCATCGGAAGACCTAGAAAAAATATCTCACTGAAAATAATTTTTTATATACGTATATTTGCATATTTTTCAAATCAGAAATTGTAGTTCTGAATATTGTTAAATTTAAAGTTGAAAAAGCTCTAAATTTCAAAATCCTCTATTTGCCTACTTACTAATTGTATGAACGTAAAAACTTTCATTTACTTCTGTCTCTCAAAAGAATTTTATTTCTTTCTTAACCATTACCAATTTTACAGTAAATTTATATTCCTCTCAGTGTAAAATCACGAAAGAAACCACCTTTTCTCAGTAGAGAAAAAGCACGAGACGTGATTATTCAATTATCAGATTGACCCACTTGAAATATCTCCCCAGCGAGTACCGAAAGTTCCATTTAGCATAAACAAACGAGCGCCCAACTCGTGTCAGAGCGATCGTGGCACTGATGGTTTTTCCGTGCCCTCGCGAAGCCGTGTGCCACCTCTTGGGGCGAAACCCCTGAGCAACGGAGTCCATCGGCGTGGCCGGGTCGCGAGGTCGCCCGCTTCGTGTCTCTGTTTTGCAACGCGTAATTAACCACAGCCGACCCAGACGCGTTTTTTACCCAGGTAACGAACGGCTTTGCATACATTAACGCGGAAAGTCATAGTGAACGATCTTCATTGGACTAATTTCAAGCTCGACGCAAGATGATTCAATTACCTCAACTGTAGTGGCCCTTTCGCAGCCCGTAAATCTCCCGGCACAGCAAATCATTTGTGATTTCCTGTCACTACGCAAAGCGCGAATAAATATTCATGAACGTTGCTCGTAAAAAGCCGGGACATCAAGAAATACCGAGAAAAATTTTTACGTGAATTCGCTCATCGATTCATAAGTGGTTCCATCACTATTTGCGTGAGCGGAGGAAATGGATTTGATTTGAATCACGAATAAGTGACTTGTAGAACGTGACTATATCAATTCATTAGTATGGAGTCTCCGATCAATTTACGATTTTATGATCTGTTATGAGTTTTATTTTAAATTTACCTTCTTGCATTTGAGCTCTTAGGATTTTTCTGTTATAAATATACCGTTGTGTAAGATTTCAAGTACTTTTATTGATAACTTTACACTTTTGAGGAATTAAATGCTTTAGAATTATTGGTTATCATGATGTTTCATATTTAATTGATTTTCGAAAATAGTTTTAACATAAACATCAAGTTGTACAAAAATTTCTTTTAATTGAGTTATTTTTCAGATTTCTTTATTATTCATAATTTATTAAGAATGTATGATTATTTTTACGAATTTCTATGTGGATTTCTAGAACTCGATGTTTGTAAATTCGAAGTTTGATGAAGGCTTATTACTTTGACAAATTTTTAAGGAAATGATATTTACGTATAGATTTGTGATATAGTGCTGATGTTTCTGGTTTTTTTTTCTTTCAGGAATATACAGGATTTTCAAAAATTTTCCTGTACTTTCATGAATTCATAGTATTTTCATAAATGGTCATATAATAAATCTCTAGAATTCAATTCAATAAAATCAAAAGTTTAATACATTTTCTGTGTGGTACGCCCCTGAGTGACGTGGAAGTAGCGTCGACCAATCGCGCGCGATTGCGTTGGCCAGCGTACGCGTTGTCCGCCACGTCCTCGCTGGAGCGGCTGCGCGGAGGTTGCTGG
>JAPYZL010030838.1:0-13971 GCA_030522825.1 Platygaster orseoliae | reverse complement strand
TGATAATTTCTGCTGATTTCCTAGTACCCCAAAAAGAGGCTTTTGTTCCCGCATTCCATAGAAATAAAGTGGCCTTTTTTACGGATGCATGGGAAAAAAATATATGCAACTTCTAACTTTACATTTATCACATGTGTGATTTGTGTTAAATCATCATAATGTCGTACAATAGGCAACTGTACAACGCTCTTACGTACAATAATACAATTTATTTTGGCATAATCATTCTGACATGTCGATTATAATATAATATACTCGATGTATGTGACAGTACCTTGCAAAAGAATGTTAATCATTTCTGTCAAAAGTCAAGTTGACTGTAATTCTGTATCAGTCAATTTAATGTTGATAATCAAATTAACTGTAGTTTCATGACAGTCAGTCAAGTGTAAATAATTACGTTGACCAGGATTTCGTAACAGTCAGGTTATTCTATGAAAACCTTCTACAGTTCTGTTTAACTGCTGAAAAACCGATAAAGATATCGCTGTCGGAAAGAATTTAAATTTGCATAGACCGTTTAGCTCCGAGTTCTCTATTTACTACTCCATCGAAATAGATGGAGACTTGTTCACTTACACAGGGCTTATTCTAAAAAAGAAACCACTCTGAAGGCTATTCATAAAACTATGCTGGATTTGCGTAGATTACACCGTTTTATTTAATTTTCGAGATAGTTTAGGAATATTTTATTAAATAGCTCTATATAGAGAGCACACTCTTTTTTATGAAGATTATATCTATATTTGAACAGCTGAAGTTAATAGTTCTTGTACATGTTGAATTTGATTTCGAAAAGGAAATTCAACTGTTCACACACTATCAAAAATAAATTGTGATTTTTAGAGTCCACGTGAATGATCACATTCATGACTGATAACGTTGGATTTAGGCCTTAACTGTCGATTTTATTGTAAATTTATTCCTATTTTCATTCATAACATCTTCCTTGTGATGTAATTAAATGATTAACATCATACATGCGCATAAACATGCGTTTTTACGAGCTTAGATTAAGAAAGAAATATGAATAAATTTAATGTCGAATAAAACGGTATGCTGGAATGACGGGAACATTACTTTTCAATAGTTATATTTAAATAGACGAAAATACTTGAAACTAATAACGTATGAAATTCATTGACTGCAGTCCTACAGAATTCAAAAAAAAATTTTGTAGATAGTTATATATAATTACACAGGGTGTAACAGTCGATGTGATTATGGGAAATTAAATTTCAAAATTCAATCGACTATTTAAATGTATAACTGGACATTTTTTAATGTTAACAATTATCAATATACGGACTGTAAAGTATAAAATTTTGAACTGTCAAAAATCGATTTGACTGTAAGACTGTCTAAATTTAACCGTCGGTTGAGTGCTCAACAGTCAAATTTTAATTGCCAACGGTAGAATCATCCGTAAAACAACACAATTTAAACTTTTTTCATAAGTTATTTATTCGTATAAAAGTGAGTATTAATAAGTGCTTCATTTAAAGCTCCAGTAAACTTTATGGTTCCTAAACTATATTTAAAGAAAGATCAGTCCTTCTGAAAAAACCAAGAATGCTTTTGACAATGTTCAAGACATTCCAAAATTTTCTGATATATCATGTCTGTTTTTTTTTGTTTTTTTTTTCATGAATACCATGTCAGAATGAAAATATTTTATGGTAGCGTTTGGTTATGGTAACAGCGATTGTGTATCTGTAAGAAAGTGCTATGCACACTCAGAATTTAATAAGTCTTTTCATACACAACGTTATCCCTGTTTGAAACTTTTTTTACAATAATCTTTTGCACAAAAACAACTGCGTCAATCATAAGTGCATTCAAAATATTTTCAAAGTTCACTTTTTCTCATTTATACGATACATGAAGACGTACAATACAAAATGAAGATTCTCAAGTTTTTCAAAACACAATAAACTTTTGCCTGAATGATACCGAGCCGTTTTCTAAACAAATAATTCAGAATAAAAATCAGTTGAAGGCGATTTTCACGAAGCCTGTCCCTTGATTGCAACAGAGCTTGACGTTCAGTTGCAAATTGGTATCTGCTAAGATCATGTATCTCCTGCAAGTACCTGTGTGTATGTATATATGCATCAATATATGTAATTGTATACGTTCACATATATACTTATATTCCGTCAGTGTTGCATTTCCGTGCTCGTATCTGCCTACAGCTATGTGCACGATCATTGGCGCGATGCTGCAGCCATACGTAGGCAAGCTCAAGTTATTCGTCTGTCCTACAATTATTCTATCATCAATGCCAAAAACAACGAGTTTCCTATACTACAGACGAGGAAATATTCAATATGAGAGGAGTTATAGCGATCGAGTTTTACCCTTGCAATCGAAGCGCTAAGACTTGAGAATATAAATAATCTTTGAAACAATGTCTCATGATGAAAAATATCTTCCTGTCCCATTCCGTTAAATGTTTAGGATATATTCTTAACTGAAGGTCCAATGAAAATTTTTAATTAATTTCGTAAAGTATTTTGAGTTAAAAAAAATATGTTACCAACTTTTAAGTTATTGAGTGACTCTTATCCTTTAACAAGTATTTCATATTTGTTCATAAGAAATAATATTTCGTAGAAAAAGTCCATAGCGTAAAAAAAATGATCCACATTGAAAAACTAACGGTATGTTCTGAAAAATCAACAAGTTTCTCGTTTGCTTTAGAAAAAATATCTGTCGTTTTTTTTTAAAACAACCCTTTCTGAAAACGTAAAAAAATTTATGCGCTTTGAGACACTATTCAGAAGTAGAAGAAATACGATTTAAGTCCGCAACAACGTACGCCAGTCTGTCTGTAGGTGACAACAAACGAAACGCATCTTTACGAAACTGTTTGCGATATACTAATGAAAGTTGAGTCTGGAACGAACAGACAGGTGGAGTGAGCGGACAGCCAATTTCACCGAATTCGTGTAAGCTTTCGCCTATTACTGGTAAGCTCTAACTGTCGTTGTCTACTATATCTATCTATTTATCTGCCAATATGTCTGTCTGTCCGCTCTTATCCCTGACCACGTCTCTGTTTTTCTTTATTTTCTGTCTGCAACACCCCGAATTTTAATGTCCTTGATCATGCATACAAAACACTCAATTACACGATTCACGATTTCCCTGAAAAGAAAGATCTGAGTCTTAAAATTTTGCTTGCTTATTTGAAGAATCAGTGGAAGTGGTTTATTCTCACTTAGGATCACTATGGTGGCGAAATGAAGCATTTTTTTTGGCGTGCATTCCAGTAATTCAAATTTTTTGATGTAAGAAAATAGATTATTCATTAAATTTTTTCTGAGGTTTAAGAAAATGAGGGGTGGTTTCTTGAATGTCATTAGGATTATATAGTAGATTACAACAGTTGTATTTCATTTCAATCTCTTAGAAAGAATGTATACATTTTTAATTTAACGATGCGATCGGAAGAAAAATCTATGACAACAAATCTGTAGTTCGTTCGAATTCATTATTGAAATTTCATGTAGAATTTTCAAATTTTAAATTGTAATTTATCTAAATTTTTTCAACAGGTAATTACTAGAAAAGCAAAAACTTCCTGACGTCATTGAAAAACACGTGTGAGTCGGATGCATGCGCAAAAAAAGACGAGTGCATTTTTATACAAACTTTCAACACTGGTGAACTCAGAAACGTTTACCCCCACCACTGGTCTTCCTCTTTTATACAGGGTGTACAACAATCACTGTACGAAAAAAATGCAGTTTTTTTTTCTTTCGATTCAAAAAGTCCTTTACCATTTTATACAAAACTCAAAATCAAAAAGGTTATTCAATCTTGAAATCTAAACAATAAATGAGTTCCCTTGACGAGTGTAAAGAAGACCACGCATTCAAATTTACCTTAATATTCTCCATATTTCTCGGAATCTAAATATCATTAACAACTTTTCGCAATAATCAAAATCAAAAAAGATATTCAAGTTAGAAGTTTATACCCATCAGATTCCCTCTGATTTAAAAATCTTAATAATATATAATAATACCTTTCTTGATTTTGCGTTTTGCGAAAAGTGGCCCAGAACTTTGTGACTCATTGTTAGAAAAATATAAAGAAAATTCGAGTAGAGTTTTGCCTATGGTTTTTATCCTCACTTTTTGGAGTAGCACATTTATTGTATAATTTTTAAACTTAAATAACTTTTTTGATTTCGAGTTTCATAGCAAGTGGTAAGAGACTTTTCGACTCGAAATTAAGGCGAAATATTGAATTTTTTTTGTACGGTGATTTTGGTACATACCTTCTTCGTCAAATTAATGTGACACTAATTTTTTTCACTAAAAAAATTTTTTCGCCTCTCAAAAATCGAAAATGAGTAATTTCAGGCCTATTTCGAGAGACGAAAATGTCGTATTTCAGGCAGGTGGGTAGCAAAAGTTTAAGCGCATGCGCAGTGTCCACTGCGAGTGGAAAATTCGTTTCATTACTTACCGCCGAGAAGAAATGACAGGGAAGAAATGAATAACAAATGACATATCAAGAAAAAACAAAGTATGCCTCTAACCTTCATGGTCTCTGTTAACAGCTCTGAAATTGCTCATCCTCGATGTTTCCGAGGCAAAATATCGTGTGTGGGACGGAGCTCACAGCCGATTGGAATTCGTGTGATTGCAGCCTAAGCGAAGCGAAGGCTGCAAACTCCAGACTCATTCAAATCGACTGTTTTCGCTCCTTCCCACACAATATACTATTTTTTTTTATTTTTGAAAATATTCATGTAATCGTTGAAAATTGATATTTTTGTTTTCAGCAATTACTTTTTCCAAATGCGCATCACTTTGTCAATAATCGATAAATTTCGACAGATTTTTACTTGAAATTTCTGAAGGAATTCATACTATTCAATTCTTGTTTAGAAAGCTGCCTTATTTTTATGAAGAAATTTATTCACAATTTGTGAATAATAAAACATTTGGACATGAATTATGGTATAAGCAATCTGAAAATAAAATATTATATTGCGAATTTTCGATACTGCCTTATTTGACTAAAAAATTACAGTCGTCGAATTCGCCTCGGACCGTAAACTTTCGTTTAGTGAAAACAGGCATTTCCGAAACTCACAAATATATACTATTTTTTGTACTAATAATGATGTGGATAGACAAAAAATTTTTCAAATGGAAAAGCTTTAAGGGGGTAAGTACCTCTTGAGACTGAGAAAAAAGTACTTTTTGCAAAACTCTCCGCAAAAAACAGTATTTCGTACTCAGAGAGCCTCCGCAAAGTAGCTTTTTGACGTATAGTACTTCTTTTCTGGCCTAGGCCCGTAAAGTAAGTACATTTTTCCCATGCATCCGTAAAAAAAGCCACTTTATGGAATGCGGGAACAAAATCCCCTTTTTGGGGTTCTCAGAAATCAGCGGGAAACATCAACAAACACCCTGGGGAACATTCGTTAATGACGGATCAGGGAAATTTCTTTCCTGTGATCCGGGATTGATAAATATTTCCCTAGAAAAGAGGATTTCGTTCCTGCGTTCCATAAAAATGAAGTGGCCACTTTTACACATGCATGGGAAAAAATATTGTATGCTACAAGGGAGAAAAAGGATGAATCCAACGAGTGCAAAGTTTGGGCACGAGCGAAGTGAGTGCGCAATTGCACTCGTTGGGATCATCCTTTTTCTCCCTTGTAGCATAAATATCTATACCGGCCTAGGCCGGAAAAATAAACAGCTGTGCAGAACCGTTTTTGCTTCTTCCTGTTTTTTAGGAGCAAAAAACATGTTTGAAAAAAAATAAAAAATTTTGTTAAAAAAATTCATTTCTTTCGAAGAACTATTTTTTCAGAAAATTTTTTTTCCAAAAATTTTTTTCCAAAAAAATTTTTTTTAAAACCATTTTTTTCGAAACATTTTTTTTCAAAAAATTTTTTTTTCAACAATTTTTTTTTAAACAATTTTTTTTTTCAAAATTTTTTTTTCTTTTATTTTTTTTCTCAAAAATTTTTTGTCTGAAAAAATTTTTTTTCTTCTAAAAAAATTTTGTTTTCCGAAAAAACTTTTTTTCGAAAAAAATTTTTTTTTGAAAATTAAAAAAACATTTTAATTTTTGAAGTATAGTAAATACTTGCAATACTGTATGTACAGTATGTTGCTTTTTGCAGAGTGTTTTGCAAAAAGTAGAGTGTGCACCTCGGCCATCAACATAGGCCCTCGTCGCACAGGCAGAATTTTCAGTACTCGGCATGTACGGACGTGATTTTCGATACTCGGCTCGTACGGGCGTGATTTTTCAGCACGAGGTGAAGCTAGCCTCGCGCTGAAAAATCACAACCGTACTCCTCTCGTACTGAAAATCACGCCCGTACTTGCCTCGAACTAATAATTCTGCCTGTACGACAAAAGCCTACTTTGCGGCTTTGGTACACAATGTACTATTTTTTGCGATGTATTTTTGGAAAAATAAAACGGCGCGCACAAAAATCGATATCGTTTATATCTAGGGCAATGTTTCAAGATAAAAAAAAAACATTTTTTACATTATGTTAGATAAAAAATTGATTGACTTTCGGTTAATTCCCTGACAACTGACATCGAAATTGGCGTAAACGATCCTGGCCACAATTTTCATCTGAAATCATGAAACCAAACATTTTTTTAATTGAGAGGGTTTTTTATCCTAGACAGTCTACGATCTTTGCAAAATTTGAACTTATACCATAAAAATCTGTGGTTAATTTGTTGCAAAACCAAAAAAATTTTTTTTTAACAATAATTTTTATGATGAAAGTTCGACTTTTGCAAAGATCGTAGTCTATCTAGGATAAAGAACCCTCTCGAGTAAAAAAATATTTGGTTTCATGATTTCAGATAAAAATTGTGGCCAGAAACGTTTACGCCAATTTCGATGTCAGTTGTCAGGGAATTAACCATAAGTCGATTAATTTTTTATTTAACATAATGTAAAAAATGTTTGTTTTTTATCTTGAAACATTGCCCTAGATATAAACGATATTAGTTTTTTTGCAAAACTCTCCGCAAAATACAGTATTCGTACTCAGAGAGCCTCCGCAAAGTAGCCTTTTGACGTAGAGTACTTCTTTTCTGGCCTAGGCCGGAAAAATAAACAGCTGTGCAGAGCCGTTTGGTTGTGCAAGTAGCCATTTTTTTCTTCCTCCTGTTTTTTGGGAGCAAAAAACATGTTTAAAAAAAAATAAAAATTTTTTTTCAAAAAATTTAATTTCTTTCGAAGGACTATTTTTTCAAAAAATTTTTTTTCCAAAAATTATTTCCAATAAAATTTTTTTTTCAAACAATTTTTTTTTTTCAAAAAATTGTTATTTTCAAAAAAATATTTTTTTTTCAAAAAATTCTATTTTTCAAAAAAATTTTTTTTCAAACATTTTTTTTTTTTCAAAATTTTTTTTTTCTGTCAACAAAATCTTGTTTTCCGAAAAAACTTTTTTTTTTCGGAAAAATTTTTTTTTGAAAATTAAAAAAAAATGATAATTTTTCAAGTATAGTAAATACTTAAAATACTGTATGTACAGTATGTTGCTTTTTGCAGTGTTTTGCAAAAAGTAGAGTGTGCACCTTGGCCCCCCTCGTACTGAAAATCACGCCCGTACTTGCCTCGAACTAAAAATTCTGCCTGTACGACAAAAGCCTACTTTGTGGCCTTGGTACACAATCTACTATTGTGTGTACCATTTCATTTTTCCAAAAATACATCGCAAAAAAAGTACTTTTTTCTCGGCCTCAAGAGGTACTTCCCCCCTTAAGAGTGTTTTTGCTCTTAGAACACTAAAGACGCTTATAGCACCAAAAAAGTGACCTAGAGGACGTACATTTACGACCGGCTATTCGGTTTCGATGTGAACGCCATTTTTCTATGCGTGTTTTTGTTCTTCTATGTTTACCGTCAAGTAGGGAGATAACGGTATTTGTGCACATATGTGCGCGAAGCGCCGTGTCGTAAATGTTCTGTCTCTAGACCGCATTTAGGTGTTCGGCTACGCCTTGGCGGATAAATTTTCTCTCGCCGAAAACGCCACGCCTCAGGTCTTTGTTACAAAATATACTATAATATGTATGACAGTGTTCTGAAATCCATTTGAGTGCCTGTAAAGTTACGATGAGAATGATTTTAATATATGAAAAAATTCAATTTTCGTCATGACTTTATGTCGTGGATCCTCACTTCGCAAAGTTTCAAGCATTTATCTAGTTTTTTATAAAATTTGAACATTTTTATGTTTTCTTACACACAAAAAAACGTTTGCATTTCCTATGACGAGATTCAAGTAATTTTTCGCATGTGTTTAAAATATCTAACTCGACTTAATTTTTGCCAAACATTGTTTTTTTTCCATGATTGTTTTTTTTAAAACTACAAGCGGAAAAATCCTGGCAGTCCGGCTCACACGTTCCTACGTGTGCCGAACGTGTGACTTGCGTATGAGATGCATATCAATGTTAGGAACTTTTTTAAGCGAAAATATTGTATGAGAATATCGCCTTGAATCATTTGAAGAGGTTATGCGCGACAAGAATGATGAAATTTGCTGTTATTAGAGATTTTCATCATGTAATCGCTAGTTTTCGTTATCGTTGTATTTTATAATTTAAGCTATGCGAAATGGTATAAACTATAGAAACGTTTATGTTTTGACAAATCATGGCTTTTTTAAGCCTTTAAACAGTAGTTAGAATCCTAATCCAGTTTTTATACAAACTGGGAATTATACATGTTTGTTTAATAAATAATTGAGCGTAATTGGGCATGGTGAAGACCCCATACAACTTTTCTCTTCGAAAAAGCTCCTAACATTGATTTTTATCTCACACGCAAGTCACACGCTTGTCACGCGCACGAACATGTGAGCCGGACTGCCAGGGAAATTCTCACAGTGGCATCTGCAATAGGCAATGTATGAAAAAAAAATAAAAACAATTTCATTTGAGAAATCATGACTTATGAACAGTAAGTTTCATTCGATGTTAGCTTCATCAAATAGTCGTACCAATAAACTTTTCAATTCTTAAAAAATTAAAAAAGATAAAATACTCTTTTATAGTTACTCGATCTTGAAGAAAATGTGGTGCATTTCATTTAATTATTGATGAAAATTCGTTCATAACAATTGAAAAGTTGTGGTTGCATTCATTTAAGAGTGTGAATTGTACCAGATATTTTAAATACGGAACTGTCAACTGTCAGAACTGAAAACCCATTGATTTTCAACAAAGTTATGCGTATTAAAAAATAATCCTAACCACGGCTTTGACGGAAAATGTCAGTTTTTACTGATAGAATATTATCACACAGAAATACTAGAAGAATTTTTTTCCAGCAGAACAAATACCTCATTGATTATTTTAAGCTAAAAGCAACTTACATATTTTAGTTTTGTTGAAAAAAAATACTATGCACAGAATGGACTAGTTAAATTGAAATGGAAAGCATGAGTAAATACTATTCTTGAAAACAACCTGTTAAAGAATTCATAAGATATTTGGTTTATCACCGGGTAAATGAAGTAATTTATCTTTGTCGATTTCTCAGCCAAATCATTATTGGTAAAGAGTCAATTATATGATCTTCTTCAGTGCCACTCGATGCTTATATGTACAATGTTTATATCGATTATCTTTCAGCTTATTTCAATTGACGCCACATTATTTACATACATTGATTAATTCAGCTTTGATTCCTAAGAACTTTTTGAACCATCTGTAAAACAAGCAGATTTTAGAACAAATCTGCAAATATATTTTTTTCAAAAGATTTTCTGTCTAAAAGTGAATTGAATGTTCTATTATTGAAAAAATAAAAAAAACAGTAGATATCAAAAAATTTTTACAGAATAACACTTCTAGCAAGTTTGCTGTATAAAATAAAGAAGTAAAAAATGTACATGCTGAAGTTGCATATTTTTTACAGTTATCAATTGAAATATTTTCTTACACATCTGGATGCTTCATTAATAAAAAAATTGTGCAGAACTTCTGTATCACGGACCTGAATATAGCTTTTTTTTAATTGTTAGAAAAGCATGTGGGAGAAAGATAACATCAAAATCTCCTTCAAATTTGATAGGATGCCACCGAAGTGACACCGCAGTATCAACGTACTATTTCCAAGGATTTCTATAAGCACATAGGTTAGGACGCTGTAATTTATTTTTTGGTTCAATGTTAGCAAGCACAAATATATAGATAAATAGATAGATGTTAGACGTAGACTGAATGACCTATCAAAATATCCTGGAAGTCATGCACATAACGAACTCCTTAATGTACGTATTTTCATTTCATGCAGAACTATTCCAATTTCATTTTTACTCCCTTTGTCACTTATACTATTATATATCCATGAATCTACGTATCGCTTAAACTATCTATTTTTGTTCAGAAAAAAACAACGACGGAAAACAGATCTTTCTTCTTCTGCATACATTCATTCGTTCTTGACATACCGAATCAAAACGGTTGCTGTCATTCGAGCAAGTTTTTGGTGCATCGAACGTTATAAGATTTCTCATTAAATGCAGTTTGCTCCAATGAATCGCATGGATGAACAAATATTAGTTGTGCAAAGTTGTTGGATGTAATTGTAGTATGTGCAGTCATTTTCGATTGCAGAAAAACATTATTTAGAATTCGGTAATTAAAAAAGAATTTTGTAATATCTGAGTGTAAATTTGATTATTCTGCAACTTGTTTTTGGTCATCATTATTCCGTGCAGTGAACGATTGTGTATCGTATTTGTTTTTTTCCTGAGATGATATAAATTGATTCATTCTTGGGAAGAACAGCATGGAGAAAGCACTACTTCACCCTCAAACATTATTGTGATTTTTTTTCTTTAAACTCTTAGATTGTAGAATTTATCATTCAAAAAGCATTTAGAAAAAACTAAAAAATTATCAACTTTATGATTGAACTCAATGTTTAACGAATATATCAATCGTCAGGTACATCTTGTTTTTAAGTAGTACACACCATCACAAAAGGAAAAACCCAAAAATGTGAAAAACATGCGATGCACTATCGTCCAGTGTACGAAAACAGAATGATCAAACATCAATCTCCCAATAGATGATGCACAGTCAGAACTTGCATATTTTTTCCTCTACAATGTATAATAGGGTGGTCGTTAAAATGGCTTTGGTGGAATTTTGACCGTGCCGCCCCCTAAATCGGTTCAAAATAATTGAAAAACGATACCTAATTCTTTTTAGATTTTTATTCCAATAATAACTCGTGCCTGTAGAGCCGTCGTTTTTCCCCTTTAAAGAACATAGGTTTTCGTCTTTGATACAGTTTTTATTTTTTTTCAAGCACTCCATACACTGAAAAAATAAGATTGACGTAGTAAATGATAGTCGACGAATATAAGAAGCTACGAAAAAAAATTCAGACCTCTACCTGAATTCCTTGTATGTTTTCTGTTACATACAAAACGAGAAGTAAGTCAAAATAATGAATTTTCTCGTGTAACATATGTTTTTTTTTGAATCAGTTCATAGAGTATTAATTTACCATAAGTGTTGATAATTGATAATATCATTACACACAAACTTTGTATGAAATATTTACGCACTTGCAGTGAACTTTCTAGCCACTCCCCTCAACCAAAATTAATACAAAAAGTATATTATGAAACTGTGAGAAAAAAAATCAGTGAAAAATTATGATTGCATTATGATTTCTGCACCCCTCGTCTTCAACTTGGATTACAATTTTTGCGCTTATATAACAAATTTTTCCACCATCCATTCATTTTTCTGCCTATCGACGTACAAACTAAAAAATTTTAAATAGTCCTAACCCGAAATAATTTGATTTTGGAATTATTTAATTGAGTGGATTATAAGTGAGGGGGGGGGAGAGGGGGGGTAGCTAGAAAGTTCACTGCAAGTGCATAAATATTTCATACAAAGTTTGTTTGTAATGATATTACATATTATCAACCGTTAAACTAATATTCTATGAACTAATGGAAAAAAAATGTGTTATACGAGACGATTCATTATTTTGACTTATTTCTCATTTTGTATGTAACCGACAACATACAAGGAATTCACGTAGAGGTCTGAAATTTTTTTCGTAGCTTCTTATATTCGTCGATTATCATTTACCATGTCAAACTTATTTTTTTAGTGTATGGGGTGCTTGAAAAAAAAATAAAGACTGTATTGAAGAAGGAAACCCATGTTATACAGAGACGAAAATCGACGGCTCTACAGGCACGGGTGATTATAGGAATAAAAATCTGAAAAAAATTAGGTAATGTTTTTAAATTATTTTGAACCGATTTAGGGGGCGATACGGTCAAAATTCCACCGAAGTCATTTTAACGACCACCCTAATGTATAACCTTGGTCAAGAATTTCTTCCACAAGATTCTCAGCAAAAAATTTATTACACAAATCATCACTGCGCAAAAAATACTGTGGCAACTCATTTTTATTCATTCATGTCATGCATGCAGACATACTGCACTAAACAATGATTCTCAAGGTGCTCAATGCATGAAATTCTTTAGTTCCAGTGACAGCTATCCAAGCAAACTGGAACATGTTAAAAAAAGAAGAAAAGGACACTGTTAAATAATAATAAGAAAATTTCCCTTAAACACGAAAGGAACGAAAAATCAAAAAGGCTCAACGATATTTACTTACTCGCTTAGCGGAATCGGGAAGTTAAGTTCATCGAACTAGCAGATACGCCCTTTTGACTTTTCATCCCTTGTATATCCACAAAATTGTGTTTAAAAGTCCTTATCATAAGTACAGTTTCGACTCAGAGCGCGATAAGCGTACCTTTCATCATTATCAATCCCTGTCAGCATCAATTATTGAGTTCGCACGCAAACTCTGACTCCAAGCTGTAGTATACACAGTTCACACTATGATGACTATCTATCTTATTCACTATTACACGGCCAATGCTCTGGGTATGTCGTATGCTGGATGGATTTATTATATTTATTCATTGATCAACCGATTGGTTGTATCCAACTTTGACCGACCGTTTATGTTCCGTATATACGTGTATGGACTTGTGCATACATATTATATATATATATATATATATATATATATATATATATATACACATATATATCATAAATATAAAATAATATATAAAAATATATATGTATATACATATTTGGGTTTCCGTTATTTAAGCGATGTCGGAACTTTTTCCCGGCCCACCTCTAAAAACTTAAAAAAAAAAGAAAATAAATTTCTTTTCAAATTCGAAGATGATCGGTTCATATAAACACGTGTCCCTGAGTCGTTGAAATTTGAAATGTAAATGACACGTGATTTCAGCCAACTTGACGTGAAAATTCATAAATTTTTTATGCTGAACATAGATTCATGAAACTTGGTAGATTTGTAAGTCATAATATGGAGAACTAAACCCTATTTTTGCAGAATTGTTGTAACATACCATTTTACACTTACAGCCCTTCGAAGTTCACATTTTTCGTTTTTGCTGCCGAGGGTCTTATAAATTCATATTTAATTTTTTCTCAAACAAATTTTCGCATATTTTGAGTTATTCTTATCAAAATGTAAAATTTGTCGCTTTTTATCACAATAGAAATCAATTTTGAGCACTATACATTAAAAAAACTATAGAGACGACTGTATTAGCAAAATAATGCAGATCAGGTAGGATTCTAGTGTATTGAGTAGCACCGAAAAATAAAACAAGTCAGTACCGAAAACAAGAAAGTTGAATATATACATTTTATAAATTACTTATAGAAGTGGAATACACAGAGAAAATCACAACACTGGTTATTGCGGTCCGCAATAATGGTTATTGCGGACTTGAATGTTGACGAAAAATTGGCTTTCTACAACATTCAGTGTTATGTCCACCACAATGATTATTGTGCTCCACAACACTCACTGTTGCGGTCCACAACGATACAGATACAACAGTGACTGTCGCGCG
>JAPYZL010030821.1:0-12902 GCA_030522825.1 Platygaster orseoliae | reverse complement strand
ACATGAAAAATTTTACTTGATTTAGAAAGCTTATATCAATAGCAACATTTTAACATATCTACCTCGATTGTGTAGCTGAAAGTGTTGACGAAATAATCGATATTTTGAATACCTTAAAAAACTTTCGGATAGTTACGTATCGGCACTGGTCTAGAACTACAAGTTATAATAAATCCACACACTTCAGCATCTACTTAAAAATAAGCTTATGGAATAAGCTTTCTGTCACAGTAAACGGTTAAGACCTACGTCAATTTTAAGTACCGAAAATGGTGATGGCCGTCATTACCCTATGGCCGCCTTACCCCACTTTCCCCTATATTTTTGTATCCCAAATCACATAAAATATAAATCAATCATAAAAATTTCATTCCACGTAAATCATGTAACATCTTCAAAAATAATCTGATTTTCCAGTGAAAAATATATTTGATAATCGAATACTTTTTCCTGCAGTGTGTCTCATATCTTATATTTAAACGTAAATGCAAGTTTCGGTAAAAATGGACTATGTAATACGTTACAAAGTTTGTAAAAAAAGGCAATCGACGATGAATCACATGTTTGGAGGACATACCGACACAATAATTCACTTAGCGTCGTATGAGCATTTTCCTGGTGGTTCGCAAGACGGAAAAAATGTGAACATGATAAATTGGATTTGATAAGGCGGCGTTGGCGGCGGCCTTTCCAACTAAAACTCGAACGCGAGCTCATTAAAAGCCACTACATATTTATTTTACGCGTGAGATTATTTGGTGCAGAGATTTCGCTCGAGCATTTGGAGCTTATGAATATATATTGTGTATTACTGTGGCTCATGTCGCTATGATAAATCCCTCGATAGCTTTCGAGATAATGATTCCTCGCGGAAGAGCTCAGCCATGTCGAACTCTCCTTTTTTCGAATTTTTTTTCTTTATTCCATGAATAATCCTCCACCTACGTTTCTTTTGAAATTTCATGAAAGCTCAGTCACTTGTCAGTAACTTTTGTTGCCCAATTTTGGAACTAATGATTGAGTTGTATTTGGCATTGGGATTTCAGATTCTTAATAATTTTTTATAAAAATTATTAAATTTTTATATAATAAAAATAAAAATCAGTTTAAGTTGTAGTTTTTATTTTACAACAATTTAAAAAAGATGTTAAACAAATATGATTATTTTATTTTATCATTATAAGCTAAAGATAAAATAAGTGGCCCTTTCCACACGGCTTTGAATTTGATAAATTATGTTTTCCCAAACTTGTTATATTTACACATCTTTAACAATACGCGTTTAATCTAAATTTTTTCAAGTTTACAATAAAAAACAATCGGGATCAAAATCAGGTAATAAAACTAACGCGTGCGCTGCAGGTGACTGCTATTTTTACGCGGACGTGGACTGCATCGAAAATAATTGTTAGAACTCGTTGGGGACTACGCGCAATTACGAAACTCGTTATATCTTTGTATGCGAGTGTACGAATGTTGTACGTGTGTATGAGTTACCTAGGAAAAGCATTTTCTAGAATGTTGAGTGAAATTTCAGTAAACTCCGTACTCTATTCTATGCACACAACTTGTTCCGAGAACGTACGTGCCCGACCATCACATTAAGAAAATTCGTTTTTTCTCCTTTTTTTCACTTTACCAAAGTCGTGTCGTCCGTTTTCTACATTTTCAGGGATATTCGGATTGATCATAATTTTTAATTAAAATCATACTTGAATTGACTTTATAGAGTGTTGCTGCAATTGCGAATCGGGGCGTATGTCTTATCTTTTGCTCTTGGTTTTATCGTCGCGAGTGCCTTACGCCTTTTCGCCGCATTAGCGTAATGACGATGATAAAAAGGAGGAGAGAAAAGAAAACGGTCCAGAAAGTCTGTATGTCAAAAGTTGGCGTCGTTAAATTTATGACTCGGAAAAAGTTGAAACAACTGGGGTCATGGGATGACCAAGAGGCTCTTTGATCTTTGGCCAGGCGAATAAAAATTTCGGGCGATTGCAAAAATGAAAGCGAAAAAGCGCATGGATGAGATAGAAAGTTGCGTAATAACAATGTAGGGCAAAATTTAAACTCATTTTCGTTTAGGGAAGTGAAATCCATTTTGCGGTGCACGAATGAGGTTCGAATTCTCAATTAGACTTTGTCAATCAAATCCTCAGAACTGAAATTGATTGCCTTTTTCGAGAATACACTTTATGTCAGAGCTGAGGAATAAACATTCCGGAAACAACGTGTTCGGAGGATATAATATTCAAATAGCAGCTTCGTTCTTCTCGAATTAGCACCCTCATTAGGCACTTTCACGCCGCTGAACGCGCAAGAGATTAAGTATACGTTACATCAGAGCTGCTAAGAGTGAAGGCACGTAGCTAGAAATGTATCGCGATTGTTATCACTCAAGTATCGGAGCCGCCGAATGATCGGCTTAAACACCATGCTACATGCAACCGAAACAGGAAAAGAGAGGTTCTACAGTGAAAAAAAACTCTTTATTTTAGTTGGAATAAATACAGGGATCGATTTAGGAATTTAATGCCCTAGGAAGTTTTAAAAATTGCCACCTCTCCATTCTCCACCCACGCTAATCTTCTTTGAAGTAAAAATTTAAGTTCAGTTTATTAAAGAATTGTATGAATTTACGAAAATCACAAAATGGAAAAAATGGAAAAGAATCGTGAATATGTCAAAATTTAAAAAATGTGGAAATTCGGATGTTTGGTAAAACTTAGTAGTTTCAAAATTTAAGCTATTTGGAACATTTCAGCATATTTTGTTATTTCATCGTAATTTCAGAAATTTTCCCCCGTTCTAGGAACCTCGTAAATTATTATAATTTTGAAATTTCCAAGAAGACTGACATTCTGAAAATTGAATAAATTTAGTAAAATTCGAATATTCAAGCAGTTTTCAAAATTGTACAAATGTAATCGATAAGGGAAATTTGGGAAATAGTCAGAAATTTGAAAATTCAAAGATTGCAAGAATTTCAATGTTGTAAAAATTTACTCATTTGTATGAATATCATACATAAATCTTCGATGATCACTAAAATTCAGAAATTCAAATATTCAGTATATTTTGCAAATACGATAGGACTTTTGCAAAATTCATAGATTATCGATAATTCGAAAATTCTCGGAGTTGGACAAATTCAAGATTTATGGAAATTTCAAGCGTTCTGAAAATTTGCTGCAAAAAATTCTCAACAAAATTTATTGATAATTATATAAAAATTTATAAATTATGAAAATAAAGATGTTTTGACGATTTCAGTAATTTAATTTCGAAAACATACGTTATTTGGAACATTTCAGCAGATTTCGTTATTCCATCATAATTTCATAAATTTTTCTCATTCTAAGAACTCCATCATTATTATAATTTTGAAATTTCGAAGACTGACATTCTGAAAATACTATAAATTGTTTGAAATTCAAATATTCAAATAATTTTCGAAATTGTAGAAATGTAATCGATGAGGGAAATTTGAAAAATTGTCACTTGTGAAAATTCAGAGATTGCAAGAATTTTAATATTGTAAAAATTCACTCATTTGTATATCATACATAAATCTTCAATGATCACTAAAATTCAGAAATTTGAAGTTTTAGTATATTTTGCATATATGATAGGACTTTTGCAAAATTCATAAATCAATAGTTCGAAAATGCTCGGAGTTGGAGAAATTGAGAATTTATGTAAATTTTAAACGTTCTGAAAATTTGCAACAAAAAAAAGTCGACAAATACATTGGTGATTATAATAAAATTTATAAATTATGAAAATAAAGACATTTCGACGATTCCTGAAATTTTATTTCGAAAATTTCAGTTATTCCTACCATTCCGTCAAAATTTGAAAAATCTCAAATATTTCGGAAATCGCAAAAATTTCAATATTATAAAAATTAACTCGTTTCTATGATATCATTAAAAGTTTTCAATGATTAGTAAAATTTATAAATTTTATCTCATATGAAACATTTTTTAAATGATAGAACGTTTGCAAAATGTTCATAAATTATCAATAATTCGAAAATGCTCGGAGTTGGAAAATTTTTATATTTACAGAAATTTTAAGCTTTCTGAAAATTCGTTACAAAAAATAGTCGACAAAATTCATTGATTATTATATTAAAATGAAGAAGCTATGAAAATAAAGATGTTTCGACAATTTCAGCAATTTTATTTCGAAAATCTCAGTTATTCTGAATATTCCGTCCAAATTCGAAAAATGTTGGAAATTTCGAAGAGTTCACTGTTTTTTATTCGACTTCAAAATAAAAATTTCAAATCCTGTAGAATTTATTAAACTAAATTTAATTATCACGAGGAGTGCGATAGAATTTCCAATAATGTATCACGAAATTTGGTTGGAATTTTGCCAGTTTTTATTCAAATACTCGTAAATTCTTAAAACTAAACACCAAAACTTTACATTTTCAATGTTTATTGGAGGGATTCATTAAACTAAGTTTAATTATCACGTGAAGTGCAAAAGAGTTTCTAATAATTTATCACGCAATTTCAAAAAATAATTACCATTCTCATTTAGGACATTTACTTATACTATAAAACTTGTTATCATGAAACTAACACATTATGTTGCTACATATACCTTTGAAATACACAGAAAATCCTCACATAAATTATTCAAATATTGACAGCTCTGTCAAATTTTTATTTCTCGCAGTTAAAACAAATTTCTCAAGTTTCCTTAAAAATATGCTGCCCCCCAATTTTCGTCTATTCGGTAAATCCGGCTCTGAATAAACATCATTGAAAATTTCAGTCCTACCGATTAGAACATCAATTTCATGAATACATTAAAATAAAAATTAACAACTGATATTCACAATATGACACGGGAAATCAATTTGTTTTATTTTCCTCTGCGTACTTACATTTATCATTAAATTCGGTCGAACTTCCTCATTGTACAAAAAATAACAAGAAATTCGGCGCTTTACTTTTCTCGAGAAATCAGAGGCGTGGCGACGAATACGCGCATTACTCCAATCTATTTCGGGAATTTTGTTGGAAAACTAAAATGAATAAAAAACGGGATAAATAATCTCGCGCGATCAAAGAGAAAAGCTCGAGGGAGTGTTCGGCGAAAATAAATGATGCATATAATTTCTCGAGCTTCCGCGAGAAAAGTGAGGGCGGCGGCCCGTTGTGATACGCGACCCCGGCAGTCAAGCAATGCTATATATCGACTCTAACGACTCAACTTTCTCAAATCTTGTCGATCCGATCGATCAAAAAATGATGCCCCGTCCCGTCGTCGCTTTCTTAATTTCCGTCTAATCGAGGCCAAGTTGCGGCAAGACGTGACGTGGCTGTAAAACCGACATGGGGAAAAGAGAGAAAAAAAAAGAAAAGAAATGGCCTCTTCCGAAAAAAGAGATTTTTAAGTGTCAGTAAAAGTGGAGAGTCTATATATATATGCAGAGAGAAAAACTGGACCAATAAACGGGAATTTATAGAGACGATCCGCAACGTCGCCGTTGCTGTTGCTGCCTAATTATTGCTGATGCGACGAGCAATTCGAACAACTTTCGGGCCACGTGAATTACGAGCTCGGGCTTGTAAAAAAGGGCTTGTAAAAAGCGCCGGAAAAATGCCCAACACTTTCATGGCCGGGCCCCAAAAGCAGCCGGAGGACCATTTGAATTTCGTGTACTTGGCGAAAGTGGACTATCAGTGGGAGGGGGGGGGGGGGTCGAGCCCTCTGAAGAACTGTTATGGAGATGCTGAGACCCCCCAGGTTTTATTCTAAAAAAGAAAACGCTTTCCTACAAACAAAAGGTTTCTGCTCCAAATAAAAACAGAATGCACATTTCTCGCATTTAAAAATTCGAATTTTCTCAATTTTAAACTCGTAGGACCCAAAAATTCGATCTTGAGTAGTTAAACATTCGATGAAAATAAGCAAAAGAAAATATTCTCGAGATAAAAATTATTGGACGTTCGAAATCATCGCAAGTGGAAATGAGAGTTTAAGAATCCTTGCAAGTATACGCAAAAGTCGCAATCAAGCGGCGTTCACACAAGTACACGTATTTCTGTAGTAAGTGAAAACTCGGGAAACTATTTCCCATTGTGCAAAATGAGAGTGGGAAAAAAACGAAGGTCAGGTGTATATATGGAAAGAGACACCGTTTTTTTCTATCGAGTTAATATAAATAATGTAACTTATATTTGGTTATAATGCACGAACGATATTATATGTGCAGTTAAATACATGTAGGTAACTAATTTATTACATTTGTGAAATCAAAAACCGCAGTTTCTATAATAAAATAAATTTCTTTTTTTTTCATTTACATTTTTAAATGTCTATACTTGGAAATAACGTGAATTTACAAAAGCCCGAAAAACTTATGAAACTCATGAATTGGAATATGCTTCGAATACTTTAGGTAATTTGAGTTTTTAGAAAGTTTCCGAAATCGTTGATTTTTTTATTCATATCGTCAAGTTTCTACGTTACATAGCTACATCGAACCTTTCATAAACATAATAAACTAATAACATTCCACGGGAATTTTTTCTCCAAAAGTTTTGAACTTTCCGAAGAATATTAATTCAAAAAACATCAAGAACGACAATGCCTGTCAATAAATTTATTATTTTTCTGTACACCACGTTGCAATCAGTTATTTTTGCATCATTATTAAATGTTTCTGAAAAATATTGACAATGAATTCATTCAGTGAATTTATTTATAGTCATAAATAATTGAAGATATTGAAAAACAATCAATCAGAAGATAAAAGTGATTAATTCGTATGAATGATACAATATCTCACGTCTAAACAGTTTTGATCGATTTCAAAATTCTTTCATCCCTAAGTTACAATATTTTTTATTACGAGTAGATTAAAAAAAAAAACTTAATTTATATCTATTCATATGATATTTTTTCACGAATCAACATTATTTTTAAGAGTTTAATTCATTTTTCGAATTCACCAATACAGGTTGCGTCAAATTTTCAATCACTCTAAATTAAAAAAAAATCTCCAAAAATCTATAAAAACGCAACGAAAGTGACAAAACATTTCATTTTTTAAATTTTTAAACATTGATTATTCAAAATCGAACTTGTCATTAGTTGACATAGTTCTACGTAATTATATTTCGTTCTAATTTTTTTGTTCGTCATGTTTAGTTCAAAATAATGTTCATGGGAGCAAAAATTAAAATTAAAAAAGGATGAAAAATAGTGCTATATTACTGACTTTTCATTATTGACTACGACAGATCGATTTATATTACTGATGAACTAAAGAATCTTCCTTAATGATTATCATCCATCCCAGTGATTTCTACTAGGAATGGGATACATCAATCAAATTCATTGATGCTGTATGATACTAAATAAACAGTCATGTATAAAATAAAAAAATTTATATCCAGAAATTCTTCGCTCCAGTGGAGAATGTTACTTATTTTTATTTTTGTATTTTACATACATGATTGATTTATTTCTATAAATAAATTATTATATTTTTATTCCATAAAACTAAATAATATTTTTGTAACTTTTGTTTATGAAAAATTATAATTATGTGGTTAAATATTTTTTGATACAGAAGCGCACATTTGGAATAAAGGCAGAGTTAAGTAAAAAAAAATTGAATATGAATAAAGTAACATTAAGTGTAAAAAATTTCATACATTGTGTAAAAAAAAATAATTTTATTTTAGATAACTGAAGAATATTTTTGTAATTTTCATACATAAAAGAAATAAATGTGTTTTTGAATTTTTCTTAATTTATAAGTACACGTCGGGAATTTTCAAAAGAGCACAGTTAAAAAAAAATTTGAATTAAAAAAAAAGAAATATTTATCACTGAAGCCTAGAATTTGTTATGTCATTTTTATATTTTTTTATACACTTTAGCTTTTCCCAGAGTTTTTCAATTCACATTATTTTTTAAACCATGATCAAATGAACGATAGAAATTTGTCTAACATTCATCTCGAGGCGAAATTAAAACGATTAAATAAAAATTATTTCAATTTTCTTTGAAACTTTCCGGAAGACTGAAACTTTGGTTTCAGCAGCCATTCATTTAGTAAAACATGCACCAACCAAATTTTTAGGTATGAGAACCAAAGTTCTCTTGAAGACTACCAATATAAAATTTTCATAACGAAACCTAGTTATCACATCAAAAACTTTGGTTGGTCCATATTTTACTAAATGATTTAGTTGCTGTAACCAAATTCTTCTCTCCGAGTGAATTTAAACTTGTTTTCTTAGTATATGTACCCAGATAGTGAAATCCCAAAATTGATCATTGTTTCTAGGAATATTATTATCAGTAACACAAAAACCTTACTGATACGTTTTCACTAATACTGTTATATTTCCCATCCCTGATTTCCACAGTGAGAGAAAAATCTAATACTTTTTACTAAAAAATATAGTAATGAAGGATCGAGGTGAAATATAGTGAATTTTACTATATACAGTATCGTATTATTCGAAATATTCGTATTGTAGTCATTCGCATATAGGAGAGTAGTTGTAGCTGTACGTTCTGGTAAAACTTATTGATGTAAAGTAACACTTGTGAAAAAAGGTAGAAATTTTCTGAAAATTTACTGAAGTAAAAAATAGAATATGTTCAGTATTTTATTTTTATATATAAACTTATAATTGCAATATTTGACGTTTTACTATACTGCGTGGTAAAAATATACGCAAAATCAAAGTAATATGGTAGATTTTCCTAGAATATAGTAATTTTTTCAATATTTATAGTACAAATTACTAGGTTTTTCTCTCAGTGCACAGAACAAAAAATATCTTTAATGTGAGTTATAAACTTTTTTCTTCATAGGGTAAACTATAATGAGTAAAATTAAATCCTATTTGTTCGATTTCCAGTCAATTATTTATTAATTTTCCAACATTTCGATCACTTTCGTATGACCCTCAATTGGGAAAACATTATACATGCAACAATAGCCACATTCAGACAGTACACAAGAACGCTTTCATATAAATCACGACTCAGTTTGTGAGCAATATAAAAATGTCAATTGAAAGGTGATTCCTAATATTCTATAAGGAGTCTACATTTTTACATCATCCTCGTGTCAATATCACTGTCTTGAAAAACATCTAATAAAAAGAAGCAATTTAACGGACTCACCGATTCCTGGGCAGAGCGTTGCGGGAAACCGGGGATGATGGTAACGAGGGCAGAGCGCCGGCACTTCCGGTGGTGACATTGTTGCTGTAACGGACGCTGCGCTGATCAGCCGAGGTCCGGGGCAGCCTCGGGCTCGCTGCGAGCGCCCAAGTTTGCCAACAACAGCAACAACACAACAGCGACAACAACATAAACAACCCCTGCCAGCCTTGCTGCAGCTGCACCCTCCTCCGACTCATAATCGACGATTTGTTCTTCCCTCCAGAAACGGTACGCACCGACTCCTCACTCTTGCTGACTCCCATGAGCCACTGCACTTCCGGCGCCACCAGCAACATTCATGGCGAAACACCAAACAATGATCAACACCACATCACACGATTCCGGAAGTAACGCGCTGAATTAAAAAAGGGTCGAAGCAAGTCAAAGGTTTCTTCTGCAAGAGCTACGAGCTTCTTCTGGAAGGCGTGACTTTTTTGGACTCTGGTTCAGAGAGGAAATTTCTTTGGCCACTTGGTATTGAAGAAGTGCGCTAGCAGAGGAGTCTCGGAAAGTGTTCTCCGTAGTCAGGCACTCGCTAGGGTGAACGCTTGCTTTTACCAAGCAACAACCATAGTAGGCACGCGTTCCCAGTCAACTGCAGTCAACTAAGACCAAGACTTTCACACAAGACCCATGCCCGCCTGCAGCGGCTGGGTTTTATGAATGGTGGGGCGGCGGCCCCGCGACCATCGGATCGCACATCCTTCACGAAAATTAATTTTTCAGGGTTGAACCATCGGAGTTTTGTGGAATTTTTAGGATACGCTGAAGAACGGGTTTTGAAGGTTTAAAGGGTTGTTTGGACTATACTGAGAACAATTATCGATCATACCTGCAGTGTTTTTTCCTACTGTCTAGTGGAAGAGTCATAGTTTCAGCAGTAATTTTTGTATGGTAGAAGTAGGTGTTCGAAAAAAATGATTTTACGGTACCGTTACCGTTACCGTTACCGATCAGTATCTGACGGTAATTTTCACGTCAAAAACCTCTCCGTAATAAATTACTGTAATTTAAGGTAATGTAACGGTAATTTTTACGTTACATTTTGTTTTTTAGTATAGTTAGTGATTTCACAGACACAAATATTTTAATATGTACTTAATGAATATTTTAGTGAATATGGCAAAATCCAGATAGTCAAGTCAATTCGTAGCTTGGATGGTGTTGACAGACAAATCAAAGAATGATCAATCTTTTCCTTTTGTATCAAAGGAAATAAGTCGTTCCTTAAAAAATTAGAAAAATTTCAAATCCTGGAGCATCAAGTTCCATATATCTACGTAGAAATCCAAAAAAAAAACTTTCGAATGATAAGAATGCTGAAGAAACATTCAAAGTTACAGCAATCTATGAAAGAAATATTTTTGGAAAAATCGAAGCAAATACTTGAGATATATCAAACATTGAAATTCTAGAGCATGAAATTCTAAAAAAAGTATATATTAATCTGAAGAAATAGTAAAAATCTATCAAGAACGCTGCAAAAACTTATAAATACTAAAAAATTACGAAAATACAAAAAGTCTATAAAATACTCAAAATCTATGTAGATGCGTATTTTTATATAAATTTGAATTATGGAATATATATTTTTAGAAATCTTTATAGCAATCGACAAAAACACAAAAAATCCAGAAAAACACTAAAAAATTCTTCAAAATTTGTTACGTTCTAACAAAATGTACGCATATAATTCTGAAAAACTGTAAAGAAATCCATAAAATTTATTAGATTGTATTATAATACTTAAAAAATACGAAAAAAGGGGGTTAATATAAAGATGTTTTTTGAAAAATCAATTTAAATACTCGAAATCAGGGAAGTTTGTAACACTACAACATCAAATTCTCGAAATGTATAGAGCGATCCTTAAAAATACCAGAAAATATTTCAAAATTTCATAATTTTAACATTCAATACGAAAATTCTAGAAACCTAAGAAATATTTCAAATCTGAATGGATATTATTCTCTCAGAATTCGAGAAAAATATTTTAAATTTTCATGACTTTGATTCCTCGTGTATAGAATTTTAACAAGCTGTACAGAAATCTAGAAAATTTTTTTTTATTTTCGAGTTCTACAAACACTCAAGAAATACCGTAGATACTTTTCTGAAAAATCTAAAAAATACTCAAGATCTACAAAGCTTCGAATTCTGGAACATAAAATTCTAAAAACGTGTCTAGTAATTTATCGAAATACTAAAAATCTACTAGAAAAAGCTGCAAAATCTTATGAATATTATAAATACACAAAGAGTCGATAAAATACTTTCAAACAATGTATAGGTATGAATTTATATAAATTTGAATTATTCAATTAATTGTCAAGGTCTAAAAACACTTACCTTTTTCTAAAAAAAAAAAAAAAATCCTCCCTAGACCTCCCAAAATAAGCCTTCGCATTTCCTCTCTTTCTCCAGATAACAAACGATTCAGTTCTTCATGTTTGCGACAAGATGGATCAATCATTTTTACATCTTTGCACATTCTCATTATAGAGTCAAACCATGTCAACTATGACAACTTTTTTCGATGAAAACCTGAATTGTTGAATAAATTGGTTATTTGCGAAGTATTTGACCATACAAAAAAAACAATTTCAAGAATTTGAAAAATTCCGTTTTTTTGTTTATTATTTTGTTTAATAAACATTTCGGCCCTTTTTTACTGAAAAAATCATAACTTCCATTGTGTAAAAGAAAACTCAATGAAATTTATATCGATTGTTAATAAATATACCCTCTACTGAATGATCTAGATAAAAAGCAATATTTTTCAAAAAAAAACAATTTTTTAATAACAAATTTAGAAACAATTTGCGATCTTAATGTGTCCTCCATACACGATTGGTTTGAAATTTTGCACTCATGTAGAACAAACCTTCGTCCTTTAGTTTGTTAAAAAAAAAATTTGTATTTGACTTTGGAAGTGTGGAAAACGAATTTTTTTCTCGCGCCGTGACGCATTGACGCGCTGGCTCGTTCATCAAAATCACATATTTTTGTATATTCAATTGTTTGTTCAGCACTACAGAAAAAGATTATTATTTTTTATTCATGTAGATAATTTGCATCGTTTTGTAAAAAAAAATTCATATTATTGATAATTGATTTCTAAGATTACGATTTAAATAGCCGATTTACTTCGGCATTTTTTATTCCTATTTCGTAGTCTATTCCAAGACTATACAGACTGACATTCTGTGGTATATCGAACATAAGTTTCTAAAAGGTTCATATACGTATTGTTATTCAAGTAATCAACCTAAAAAAATGAAGGTATGTCTTTTTTTCAGTCTTTCAATTTTATTTTAATTTATTTTAATTTTTTATTTTAGTGAATTTTTCTAATTTTTGTAAATAATGGTGATAATTTCTTCGAAATATTTTTAAATCATTAACTGATCCATTATACTTTAGATTATCTCATAAGACTTGAAAATAAAATAAATTGACGTATAATGTGAAACATTGCCAAATCTTGGGCGAGAAACTAGTAATTATTAAAGAAAATCGCTTCGACGGTTATTACCCGTATTTGTTCGTTACAGCCTACATGATATACGTTGATATAAGGCTATAAAAAATTTTTTACAGGTTACAGCAACACTAAAGAAAATTTAACGTCTCAAACATACTTTTAGGCCGTCTTTTCTGTTAAAAAAAATTGTAGACTGTGATAGAGA